>CM064480.1:14852171-15159671 GCA_032716605.1 Paralithodes platypus | reverse complement strand
AATTTGTTTTAATTTCACAGGGTCCTCCTAATCTGCTTAAACTTAATTTCACAGGGTCCTCCTAATCTGCTTAAACTTAATTTCACAGGGTCCTCCTAATCTGCTTAAACTTAATTTCACAGGGTCCTCCTAATCTGCTTAAACTTAATTTCACAGGGTCCTCCTAATCTGCTTAAACTTAATTTCACAGGGTCCTCCTAATCTGCTTAAACTTAATTTCACAGGGTCCTCCTAATCTGCTTAAACTTAATTTCACAGGGTCCTCCTAATCTGCTTAAACTTAATCGTAAGTGATAAAAGGTTAAAATAATTCCTGCATGTATATTCCTGCATGTATATTCATGTAGGTTGATAGTAGAAATAATAACACTATACCAATTCCACATGTATTGTTCCTTGATATCAACACAGCATCAGTCTCTTTACTACCCAGCACTCACGACAAATTATCCAGGACTAACATATAAACTTAATTGTCGTCATGGAAAATATGAATTAACTGTTCACACATATATATCAAGCGGCTCTGTGTGTGTGTGTGTATATGTGGGAAATCTGCGATGATTAACGTCACAACCAATATATAATATTCTACATATAGGTGGATAACACGAATTATGTCTCAATCTGTCATAATATTGTATTTGTTTTGTTTTGTTGTTATTTTAATTAAGCCTAATGAATTGGGAGATGTATCAATTACACTGGGTAATGCCGGTTATGCCTATTATTATGTCCGGAATATTTGTTCAGCTATTTATTGCTAAGCTGTCTGTGTTGGTGTTAGTATGTGTGTATGTGGCTGTGTGTGTTGGTGTGTGGTGGTGTATGAGGACACAATCCTCCACAAGATATATTAACAGGTCCAATACCATCAGTGCGGCAATCACGATCATCCATCACACTGGTATAAATCTCTCCGGGTATGATGGAATATCTCATTATTAGTCAAACAACATTACCATGTAGATGATGGCACTAACTTCCCAAAGTTGACTCGTATGTTGCAGGCAGACCAGGCACCCTTTATGTACAGTTTATTACATAAGTTATATTCTCCCACTTACTATTATATATATGGAAGTATTATTAGTGAGATTAACAAAGGTTATAGTTGATCTCAAGTTGTTAGTTCATCTTATCATTCAAATGATTTAAAGCAACCTTCAATTGTATTTAAAGCAGCCTAATTTTACATACGATTACGAGAAAAAACATAACTTATTTAGGACACTAAAGTATAATAGGTATTACAATGACTGTATTACCCACTTTATCCAATGACTAATAATGATTTTCTTAAATGCAATCAAAATATATAGAATCGTTGGTAACTATGTCGTATGTAAGGGTAGGTAGTTGTACAGGACTATAATTGTACATTATATCAAACAATTCACACACACATAATTATATACAGTAGGTTATATAGATATGTGTTATATGGAGGCCATGCGCTTAATTGATCATAACTGTAGGTAGATATATATGGTTTATTGACCACCGCAAAATATATAATATTACAAAATATTACAGATCTTTCGTCTGACACAACACATTTGATCAAGTAAAATACCGAAACCATTAATAAAAAGAAAACAAAAATCATAAAACATCAACTGCAAGCAAACTCATAAAATTACAAATATGAATCGCTAAGGAAATATATCATATTAAGAGCATACGATAACATAATCCACATTGCTGTAATTAATATTAGGTGGATTGTGATGCATATATCTCTGAATCAGTAAACCTGGTCGTGAACATATCATGATCAGTTGAAAAGTTATGTGTGGTACTCTCTCTCTTTCTCTATCTCTCTCTCTCTCTCTCTCTCTCTCTCTCTCTCTCTCTCTCTCTCTCTCTCTCTCTCTATATATATATATATATATATATATATATATATATATATATATATATATATATATATATATATATATATATATATATGATATATATATATGATATATATATATATAGGGTAGGGTGGAGCAGAATTAGGTTACCCACCTAGCAGAAACTGGCAACACTGCCTTTCTATGCATTCGTACATTTGTAATAAGTTGCATGGACCTTATTGTCGTTATCTATCCACAGCGAAGAAGTCGGCTGATACAGACTCGAAAGGCCTAGATGTTTTTTTTTTGTTTTTCTATGTGATTGAGGGAGGCAAAAGGCATAACTGCCTATAGCGAGTGCCTCCCCCATAGTTGAAAGAGTGACAGGGCCAAAATCAAGGGACGTTCGAGCCAAAATGCCTGGACATACGGAGTTTGAAGCAATTTAAGTCATAGGAAGAGGGAAAGACTGATTCTGGGAGAGAGTTCCAGAGCTCAGCTGTTGAGTAGAAGAAAGTTTGAGAGTAACGTTTCACTCATGGGTTGGAGAGTTGCACAGAGTAGGGGTGGGATAGCTCTGAGGAACACTGATTATTATAGTAGCGATAGAATAGCGAGAGAGATGCAACATTGCGGCGGAGAGAGAGAGATTGCAGAGAGTTGGTGAGTGGACGGGAGTTAATGATACGAAAGGCCTTCCTTTCAACTTTGTCTAGGAGAGCAGTGTGAGAGGAACCTCCCCACACATGTGAACAATACTCAATACAAGGGCGCACTATGCCCCTGTACAGAGCAAGAAGCTGCGCAGGGGAAAATAACCCCCTAAGGCGGTTGAGCACACCCAGCTTCTGGGAGGCTGCCTTAGCAAGACTGGTAATATGGTCCTTCCAAATGAGAGCAGAAGAAAAAGAGACACCAAGAATATTGAGAGAAGATGAAGGGTTGATTTTTGTATTGTTGAAGAATAAGGGATAGTCCGCTGGGAGATCCTGACGGGTAGATAGATGGAGAAATTGGGTTTTGGAAGCATTAAAGTTAACAAGGTTTTCTCTGCCCCAATTGGAAATAGTATTTAGATCAGAATTTAAGAATTCTATGGCTTCATTACGTTTGTCGTTGAGGGATTGCTGGCTGGGGCGTTCTGAAAAACTAATGGAGTAGTGCAAGGTTGAGTCGGCTGCGTATGAATGGATGGGAATCAAGGTACTGTTAAGGAGATCATTTATAAAAATTAGAAAGAGAATAGGAGATAGGACAGAGTCCTGAGGAACACCGGAGTTTATAGGGTGAGGAAGTGAACAATGGCCGTCCACAACCGCGGCTATGGAACGGCCGGAAAGGAAATTAGAGACAAAGGCACAGATGGAGGGATAGAAACCGAAGGAGGGTAGTTTAGAAATTAAAGATTTATGCCAGACTCTATCGAAGGCTTTCGATATGTCTAGTGCAATAGAAAAAGTCTCACGGAAGTCCCGAAAGGAGGATGACCAAGAGTTAGTAAGATATGAAAGAAGACCACCAGTAGAGCGACCCTTAAGGAAGCCATACTGGCGATCTCAGAGCAGATTATGAGAAGAGAAATGCTTAAGAAATTTGGAAGCAAAAATAGTTTCAAAAACTTTAGAAGACAAGAGATAAGAGAAATTGGACGATAGTTGGAGGGTTGAGAGCGGTCACCCTTCTTTGGGACAGGTTGAATGTGAGCAAACTTCCAGCATGAAGGGAAGACGTTAGAGGATAGACAGAGACGAAAGAGTTTGCCTAGGCAGGGAGTCAGCATGGAAGCACAGTTTTTGAGAACAACAGGAGGAACACCGTCCGGACCGTACGCCTTATTAGTGTTAAGCCCAGAGAGGGTAGAAAGTACATCTTTAGAAGAGATTAGGATATTAGGTATAAGTAAGAGAGAGGAGGGCGGAGAGGGAGGAATAGCACCGGAATCATCCAAGGTGGAGTTTCTAGCAAAAGTTTGAGCGAAGAGTTTAGCTTTGTCTGAGGAAGAAGTGATGGTAGTGCCATCAGAGTGGGAAAGGGGAGGAGAAGACGAGGAAGAGAAATTGTTGGAGAGGTTTTTGGCTAGATGGCAGAAAGCTTGGGAAGAACTAGAGTTGGATAGTTCAGTGCATTTATTATTGATGAAAGAGTGTTTGGCAAGTCGAAGAACAGATTCGGCTTGATTCCGGGCAGAAACATATGATGAATGAGAGTCTTGAGTTTTAAGGCGTCGGTACCGTTTGAATGCTTCCTCCTTATTGCGGACAGCAGTAGAACAGGCGTGAGTAAACCAAGATTTTTTAGCATTAGTCTGAGAGAAAGAGAATGGAATGTATGCTTCCATGCCGGGTTGTTGTTGTTGATCATGGGTTCCTGCTGCTGACTAGGCTGTAAGACCTGGCACGGCTCACAAGCTTGGACTGTGTTGGCGATGTCCGAGTTGATGCCAGGCCAAAAGACAGCCTGTCGTGCCCTACGCTTAGTGGCCTCCACACCTCTGTGGGTATCATGCAGGCGAGACGAGGTGCGGCGGCGGAGGGCTTCAGGAACCACAACCCTCGCTACGGACAGACGAGTTCACCATCTGCTTACAGGTAGTCTCGGAGTTTCCAGAAAGGGAGTAGAGAGTTGTGCAGGTCGTAGCGGTTGGTGGGGAAACCCGAAGTAACGCACTCACGCAGGCGGACGTACGCAGGGTCCGCTCTGGCTGCGTCACAGAGTTCCTGGAGAAGCTGGTCTGCGTCCTGTGAAGGAAAGTTGACGTCGGCGGCGGCGGCGTTGACAGTCACGAGGGACCTGAGGTGAACCGTGGCGTCGGCACATGCTAACTCATCCTCTCGCGTCGGGTGGCTGACAGGGACTCGTGACAACGCATCAGGGATGCAGAGCAACCTGCCAGCACGCCAGACGGCTGTGAAGAGGTAAGGTGCGACTTTCTCCTTCAGACGTTGGAGGCGGGGATTTTCAACCGCATCAAGGGTGTAGTTGTTGAAGATGGGGATGAGGGGGCGATGGTCCGTCATGAGGGTGAAGTGTTGCAGTCCGATGAGGTAGAACTTGCACTTGGAAATGGCCCAGACCACGGCTAGCATCTCTAGCTCAATGGTGGCATAGCGAGACTCTGGGTCGCTTAGGAACCTCGAGCCACACTGAACTAGGCGGAGACGGTTGTTGCCATGATCGTGTAGTACGGCGTATCCAATACCGTTTAGGAGGGATGCATCAGTTTGTAGAATCACTGGTAGGGAAGGGTCGAATGGGGCTAGGACGGGTGGACTGAGCAGGGCAGCCTTGACTCGGCGGAAAGCCTCATCGTGGTCAGCGGTCCACATAAACGACCTCTTCGGGCTCATCAGCGGGCGCAGGGACTGAGCGGCAGTGGCGATGTCGGGGTTGAACTCCGCCAGCTGGTTCACCAAACACATGAATGAGCGAAGGTCAGTGATGTTGGCTGGTATTGGGAAGTCCTTGAACGCTCTGACGTTGCCAGGGTCAGCCGAGATGCCCTCACCTGAGAGCGTGTACCCACAGAAGTTCACATTGGATGCGGCGACCACAAACTTGTCCTTGTTGAGTGTGATCCCACTGTCACGGCACCGTATGAGCACTTCGTGGATACGCTGAAGGTGTGTGTTGAAGTCCTCGTCGTAGAGCAGCATGTCATCGACAACTGTGGCACAATTTTGCACCCCTAGGAGGGCCCTATCACCGCGAAGGCAGAAGGCGTCACCTGTTGCAGCGAAACCCATTGGACCTCTACAGTGTTGGAAACGGCCATAAGGTGTGATGAAAGTTGTGAGATGCTGGTCCTCCTCCGCAAGTTCCATCTGCCAATATCCACTCAGGGTGTCTGCCGTTGTGAAGAATTTCGCCTGCGGGGCCACACTGCGGATCGCTTCGAAAGGCGTCGGTGAGGGGTGGCCTGGGCGAGAAACTTGGCAGTTGAGCTTGGTGAGGTCTACGGTGAGGCGAACTTCGGCATTGGGCTTGGCGACGACGACGAGGGGGTAGCACCACTTCGAAGGCTCATCGCCGGCCGGTTTGATGATACCTTGTGCCACTAGCGAGTCCAGCTCCTGCTTAACTTTGTTCCTGAAAGCAAAAGGGATCTGCCGCGGGGTGTGGATGGCAAAAGGCACGGCATTATCCTTGAGGTGGATCAGCATTGGGGGACCCTTCATAGGCTTGAGTGGAGCTGTCTGGAGATCCTCCTTGGAGACCAGCACGTCCTTGAACTCTCGAAGAAAGAGCTCCTTGGCTTGTGCAGGTGATGTGGTGGCTGTGAAGGGTAGCTCCTTACACCTGTTGATGTGTTTAACCTGTAGAATTGGCTTGGGGAATTCCGCTGAGATGATGGCTAATTCTTGACAGTGGCGTTTGGACAGAACACCTGTCTGAACACCCTCGCGGACTTGGATTGTGGCAGAACAGGAACGTTTGCTGATGGTGAGTTTTGCATGAAACGTCCCTAAAGCAGGAGCCATTGCAGAGCCATCCGCGTTGAGCGTCATTGTCGGAGGCGGAGGTCGTAGGCTGCTGATAGGAATCCGAAGTATGTCGAGGTGTCTTCGGCCAATCACTGTGATGTCTACACGTGTGTCTGGGAGCATGTGGAGTTTTCTGGTGGTGCCGCTGTAGGTGAGACTCACGGATGTCAGTGTGGGTGCCTGAACAGGTGATCCCACACATCGGCAACTTGTGGTTTTCCTTGCTGTAGACTTGGTGTGGGAGGAAGCGTCGTTGTCCTGTGTGGAGTTGTCCTGACTGGCGGGCTTCTTTGAAGATCTGCAGCATTTGTCATAGTGGCCCATATGGTTGCAGCAACGACACTGGGCATTGGTAGCAGGACAAGCAGGAGTCCTAGGCTTATGACCACGACGGCCGCAGTTGGTGCAGGTGTAGTCTTCAGCCGGGCACTTGTTCTTGTCATGCCGGCGAGCACAACGCTGACAGGCGGCAGCCGACGCACAGGACTGTTGCGATGCGGAGAACTTGTCGCTTTGCTTAACTTGCTTGTTCTGCTTGTACGCTGAACTGGCATTAGCCTGGGATGGTGGGGCATGTATGGCTGATGTAGCGCTTCTAGTGGCCTTGTATGCATGGCAAGTGTTGACGATATCCTGTAATGAAGGGGTGGCATCGAGGAAAAGCAGCTTCTGTACAAGTTCTTCGTCTTGTATGCCCATCAGAATGACCATCTTGAGTTGGGTCTCCTTGCAGGCTGAAGAGTTCCCTGGGCAGACGTCAATTTCGTCGGCGATGTGGCAGAGGCGGACATAGAAGTTGTTGAATGACTCGCCCTGTTTTTGCTTGCAGCTGAACAGGTCCCTGCGACGGAGAGCTTCATTGCGAAAATTCTTGATGTGCTCCTGAAGTGCATCTAGGACTTCGTCTACGGTCTTGTCGGTGTCAGGGGGTATGCTTAAGGTGTGCTCCAAAAGCCGCTGTGTCTCCAGGGTTAAGCACATCCGCATCTGGATCAGTTGTTTCTCCCTCTGTAGTTTAGATAAGTCCACCATAATAGAGTAATCGTCCCATCGACGCCTACATTCTCTGAAAACCTGGAAGGTGGCATCAGCACGAAGGGGCGGCGGGTTCTGGGTGATAGCCCTCTGTGGTGGAGGTGGAGCTGTAGGGGTGGAGGATGTTGTGGAATGGGGTGTTGTACCCGGTGAGGTGGGTGTAGGTGCGGCGGCAGGTGGGGTAATTGTGCCAGAGCCTGAACAAAGGTGAAGAACTTGGCATCATCCATCTGTCTCCTGTGGTCCTCCTCCATGTGTCGTCTTGTTTCCTCCTCCTGTCGTCGGTGTTCCTCTTCCCGTCTTCTGCGGTCCTCCTCCTGTCTTCTGCGGTCCTCCTCCTGTCTTCTGGTGAAGTCGTCCCGTTGTCTGCATTGCTCCATATACTGTATGAGCTGAAGGAGGTCTGCACTTGTGGTAGGTTGTAGACTTGCAGGGTGTGGTGAAAGGGGGGGCATTCCCCTATGGTGGAGTGGAGGTAAAGTGGGGGGAGGTTGGGGAGGTGGAGTGAAGTTAAGGGTGGTAGGACGATGAGGGGTGGAATGAAATTAACTGACTGGTACCCCTGACCAGCATCTCCAACAGTATCTCCACCACTAACTCCACCAGTAGCTCCACCAGTTTCTCCATCCCCAGTATGGTCTTGTGGGGTGTCTGTGGGCTCCCCATTAAGCTGCCTATCTCCCTCCATACTTGGTTGATAGTTGACACTCTGTCTAAGTCTTGCAGGAACGATGAAAATGTGCAGTACAGCTGGAACAGTTTATTTAAAAGTGCGATAAATGGTCTGTTCTAGAGTGAGTGAGTGCGGTAGGCTTGGCAACACCGTGTTGACTTGGCAGAGATGCGCGTGTGCCTGTGTGTGAGTGTGCCGGGCTCACTGTAGGCAAGCTGAGGATCATGAGGGTTGAGAGCTTCAGTGTGGCTGGAGCCGTCGGACGGGGAGGGTGTGCCACTCCTCGCTCTTGTCCAGCTATGTTCGGCGGCTATAACCCTCATCAAGTCGGGAATGGGCACAAATGACATGAAATATATAATAAAGGCACTGCACTTCACTCTTAAGCACTTCACTGCACAATACTAAATCCAGGATAGGAGATGGGGGATCTTGCAAGATGGCTGGGTGGGTTATCCGGTCTTTGCTCGTATCTCCTGGCTTTAACACACAAAGAGCGGGTGGTAGGGTATTTTACACTGTGCCGTCCAGCCGGGGGGTTTTACCCTAAATAAGGTTGTTTCCGTGCTCATTTTCATGCATAAACAAGACCCAGAGCGTAAAACAAGTATCTATCCCTGAAAGGGCGTACACAGAGCTTTCCAATGACACCCGAACCATCCTTGTTCGACCACTGGTTCTCTTGCAACGATCGTGCAACACGAGTGCAAAAAACCTAAAATAAGGTAATTTCCGTACATAATTCCCTGAGTAGCGAGTGAGAGAGGGAGGAGGAGGGTAGAATACAGCTCAGTACACCCACCGCGGTGGTGGGGAGCGGTCGTAAGGTTACTACGCTCGTCCCACCGCTCAGCTCTCTCTCAGAGCAACATTACGTGCTCAAAATGGCACTCGACATATGTGGTGCACCGCCACATAGTCCATATTTATTCAACTCAACATATGTGGTGCGCCGTTGGTTAAGGGTTAATAACACACTGCGCCATGGATGGTTGCCATGTGTAGCTACAGCAACCTTGATAATCCTTTCTTGCACAAGGATGTAGAATAAAAGTTCAGGGGTAAGTTTGTAGGTACTTATATTAGCAAAAGAGATACAGAGCTGGGGGCACTGTTAGCTGAGTGCCAACCGGTGTTTACTGAGGGAAACATGTGCAACGTTGCCGGATATATTTGGTGCAACGTTGCTGCTACTAAAGAGTACGGTACATTATCATGGCACATGAAGCAATGGTAGTATTGCCCTGAAAGTACATGTGTGTATGTTGCAATGTGATTAAGTCATGTGTACACTCTGTATATATGTTATGTGTGCACTTAACCTTTATAAACACTCAATTAATGAAATCAACAAATACATGTGGCAGGCCCGGGATTCGAGCCTAGGATGCTCACACCGAAATGTCTATAGATGAATGTATCAAAGTAGTGGGTGACGAAAAATTAACGAACATTGAGAATGTTTCCATATGAATGTGTCCAAGTAAAATCTGGTTTCATCTGAGTAAAACTATGATATAACATAAATACCGGGATAATGAGAAAAAGGAATAACAGCTACATAACCTATTTCTCCAACTGTACTTTTGTCGTAGTCAACAGCAGAGCTGGGCAAATATTATCTTGGGTCATGCCTCTAGGCACTGACCGTGAGATAAGAAGGCAAAAATGGAAAAAAATTCATCACCAAATAACAACATTTGAATAAGCGTACATATATTTACATATATATATATATATATATATATATATATATATATATATATATATATATATATATATATATATATATATATATATATACATGTTACTAAAGCAAGGTAATAAATTTTCTTTAATACATACGAGGTTGAAAGAAATGGCAATTTCTGCGTTGGAAATTTTATTATTCAAGGTTTCCAGGTCTCTGATGAGTTTTCGCTGGGTGGCAGGAAGTAGATGAATGAGGTTAGCAAAATTCATGGTGGTACAGGGTTACATTAATGTTCATGATGATACAGGATATACGACGCGTTTCACTGGACAACCAGCATTATCAAGTAATGATAGAGTGATATAAAAAGTAAACAAGAAGGGTATATATAGAGGGAGGAGGATCAGAAGGGGCGAAAATCAGGGTGCAAAATGTCTGCTATTGGTGGAGAGATATTCTAGGTGTGTTGGTGAGGGATCCGCGTCACGCAGACGCACTGGATGCGGGAAGGTGGTGGTTGGTTGGCGAGGTCGAAGCTGATTGTCGAGGGGCGTGGCCTAAGTTGCGTAGTACGAGTGGCGCCGGCAGCAGACGAAGCTGAAGGAGGTAGTGTGGGGGGCTGCGTCAAGGGCACCGGTGGGCGAGGGGGGGCGTTAGGCCCTGTAGGGAAGTGCCTTTTGGCAGAAGGGAGGATCTGAAGGTCCAGAGTTTAGTTGTTGATGTTAGGATGTAAGGCTTGGATATATAACGCTTTGAGTATTGGTAATCTCCTTGGGTCACTTTCTTTATTGAGTATGGTGGTGTGTTTCTCTAAATCGTTGCGTGTGAGGTGGGGGTGGTTAGGGGTGAGATAGTGGTCTTTGATGGCTCCTGCCTGAAGGTGAAGAGTTAACAGACGTGATAGGCGAGTCTGCGTCATGCCAATATAGGAATGAGGTCCACAGTCCTCATAATTACAGGTATGTTGGTAAATGACGTGATCGTCGGTCATCGGGCTCTTTATCTTGTTGGAAGCTGGTTTGTTGCAAAGAACGAGGTTGGAGGTCTTGGGGGATTTGTAATAAATGATTAATTTGATTTTGTTTTCCAGGTTGGTTGGGTGGACATGCTTGGAGATTATTTCTTTTATGACGGCCTCGTCATTTTTGTGTTCAGAGGACATAAAGTAGCGGTAGAAGATCTTGATTTTATTGGGGGGGTCAATGTTGGGAGGGCTTTGGGTGTACCATTTTTCAAGATGGTGGTTGATGGTGCTGGAGATGTCGGAATTGTAGTATCCGTTATTCACTAAAACTTGAGATAGTCTTTCCAGTTCCTGGTGGGTATCGGCCCAGGTAGAGCAGTGTGTGAGGGCTCTCCTTACATAAGCGGAGATGGAGGATAGAAGATAACGGCGGGGGCATTCACTATCGCCGTTGAGGCATTGTCCTGTGTTAGTTGGTTTAGTGTAGATGGTGGTTTTGAACCCGTGGTCGTTCAGAGCTACGAGGATGTCGAGGACGGGGAGTTGTCCATTGTTTGATTTTTCAAAGGTGAAGTTAAGTCCGGAGGAGGTCATGAAGCGACGCTGGAGTTCCTGTAGTTCGTGGAGGTCCTTGATTTGCACGAAGATGTCATCCACGTATCTACAGTAGACGGCGGGTCGTTGGGCAGCTAGGAGCTCTTCCTTGATGGTACCCATAAAAAAGTTCGCAAAAAGAACTCCTAGGGGGCTGCCCATCGCCACACCGTCTATTTGCTTGTACATGTTGCCCCGGGGGCAAAGGAAGGGGGCCTCCTTGGTACATAGCTCCATAAGTGTTTTCAGGGCCTTCTCCGGGATGTCCAGTGTTGGTGTATCAGGGCAATGGTAAATTCGACGTAAAATCATGTCAATGGTCCTATCCACTGGCACGTTGGTAAACAGGCTTTCTACGTCGAGGGAGGCGATTGTGTAGTTGTTGTTCCGGGGGGCGTCTCGTATAATTTCCAAGAAATCGTGGGCTGAGTTAAGGTTGTATTGGCGGGGCACGTAGTGGGTGAGGAGGTTGTTACAACTAGACACCTAGACACCTAGCAGTATACAATATATATATTTTTAAAGGACCCATATTGGGCCCGAACCAGACTTAAAGAAAGAGAGAAAATGCGTGACTAACCCAGTGGTTCCATAATAATTGATGTGTCCTTATAGGACAAACTAAAGAAAAAAGATACTAGACTTTTGTTTATAAATAAAATTATGATGTGTTAAGAGGGAAATAGTTATTCTTGTTAGGGAAGGCTCCATGCCGATTAGCTATAACTAGTATTGGATCTGATAGGACAGCAAATAGATATTAATAGTAAAGTAAAAGGGAATAATTCTTGAGGATAGACACGCAACTATAAGGCTCAGGGGAATATATAATAGTTGCCATTAGACTAGCTTTAGTTTGAGAAATAGGTAGGAAGGACACTAGTCCGTACGATCAACGAAATCTTTGGTTATAAAGGAAACATTACCTATTATCATAGTTAAAGGAATATTCGGTCAGTAGTGTGTTAAGCGTTACGGGTGTTAAGTCCAGGATAATATTGTAATCATAAGAATCTATGTAAAAGGATGAAAGTGGAGAATCTTTTCCATGTAGAGTTATTGAGGCACTGCTTACATTAGGTTAAGAATTATTATTGACTAGGTGGTATATGTGAATATAAATTGTTTGTAATAGGATTACGCGAATATATAATCTGAGTGTTCTCGATAGGGCAATCGAGGTAACTTGTAACAAAGCCCTGGTCATTTGAGTAAAAATTTATTGTATGAAGTAACGAGAATATTATATAATCAAAGAGTATTTAGATAAGGCAATTGAGGTAAAATTGTAACAACGCCCTTGTATTATGAGTAAATGTATTGTATATGGTTAAGAGGAAATATTAATTAAAAGGTCATATGTAGTAACGCCTTGGTCTCTGAAGTAGACATAGTAGGCCCGGTAAAAGTATATCATTCCGAAGTTTAGTTTAGGAATATAACTCTTGTTTTAGATAAGCGAATAAAGGTATGATTCATGGATGCCCTGGTCTCTGGAGTAGACACAGCAGGGCTCGGTAAAAAACATATTAGTGTAGAAACTAGTAACGTGCCTTTGGATCGAAACCGACTTGAGTCAATACCTGATTATCGGGAATCCAAATAGGGAGTAACGGGAGTACTAGGGTTCCAAATTACAACCTATGGTGGGTCGACGTAATATTCAATCCGTGTCTTGAACTCATCTTGGCCAGAACAGAGAAGCAGTTATTAGTGTAGTAGCAAGTTTGAGTACACTGATTTGTTGATGAGACCGAGTTAAGTAACGTTGTAATCTATTTTTTTAATTTTTAATGATTTCACCACACTACCAAACACCTCTAATGAAACTAATGAATGCATATATCTAATCCACCGGGATTCGAACCTGGGTTATAACACACAGATTTTTAGACACCTTAACCATTACACCACCAAGACGGTTAACCCCAAAACGGCGAGTTATGTGTAATGGACACCACACAACTGGGCGGACAAATTAGGGTCCATTCCCACCTATAATTGTCATTTTACGATAAATATCGTTATTACTTATTCATATGCGCCTATTTTGCCTTTAATATGAAGATATGACCTGTAACAACAATAAAACAAGTGTGAATATCATTTTTTTGGGTCAAAATCGCGAAATGTAAGCGAGCGGTTCATTCATCAAGAGCGAGCCAGCTGGCACCACACCCTCCTCTCTCTAAGTCTGGAGAGTGACTGAGGCCTGTATATCTCTCTCTCTCTCTTTCCCACCATAGACACACATGACCACACCCTGCCCGGCTTGCAGATGTTAGCACGAAAATATACCAATGAATAAGGGAATAACAGGGAAAATAGGTGATAATTGAAGGGGCGGGGGGGGGGGGGGGGGGAAGGAGGGGATGTGGAGGAGTGATATGAGGTATGAAGGAAAACAAAACAAATCATTGTTTTTAGTGCTTCTGTGGCTTTTTAAAAAAGTTTTTTTAGGCCTTGGCTCAAATGAGGACGCTCGCCTTTGCCCAGTACGGACTCATATGAGAACACTCGCCGTTTATGGGTTAAAGGTTTATGCACACGCCTATGACTTATTATCCAATCTCGAATACTGGATATTAATCTAATCATGTTCATATTCCCACCACACAATGGTAGCCTAATGTTTAAGTGAGAGGAAAGAATATTCATGGGGCACAGAACATATAGAACGGCCTCGCAACGAAATATCCCTGAACCTACTGATAATACAAATTTTATTAATTTCACCACACCACCAAACATCTCGAATGAAATTAATGAAAGCATATATGTGATCCACCGGGATTCAAACACAAAATTGTGTGAACATCGAATGCCGAATCAATGAAAAACATTATTATAGGAATATTAAAGAAATATGTTTAATTACCTCCTCGTACGAGCGTCCCATGACCCTGGCGATGTGGCGAAACCGGAAACTGAAGTTGGTCAGGATCCACTTATCCCTCTCCATGTGGTACTTTGTCTTCTGGCCAGACTTCCCGTTCCTCAATCTTCCATACCGGGTTTTCATCCCCTTAACCCTTAAAAAGCGGCCCACCACTTAAGTCGAGTTAAATAAAGCTGGACTATGTGGCGGCGCTCGACATAACTCGAGTGGCAATTTCAGCACGTAATGTGGCTGAGAGAGAGAGACAAGTGGTGGCAGGAGACTAGCGAGCGTATAACTGCTCCAGACCACCGCGGCGAACCTACTGACACAAATCTCAGCTCCCTCCTCCCTCTCTCACTCGCTACATACTCAATTATGTACCGAAAGTACCGAATTACCTGCTTTTTGCACTCGCGTTGCACGGTTATTGCAAGAAAACTATCCATCATACAAGGATCGTTATGGTGTCATTCGAAAGCTCTGTTTATGCCCTTTCAGGGATAGGTACTTGTTTTACGTTCTGGGTCTTATTTAGGCATGAAAATGATCACGTAAACAGCCCTATTTTGGCTAAAAACACCCCGCTGGGCGGTACACATAAATAAACTGCATAGGCCGCTCGTAAGGTGTTAAGGGGAGGTATTTAGTTTGTTCCCTAGACCTCCATCAAGCTTAAAATGATACCCCCTTGAGTCCCTTTCAAGATAAATTTGTAAATTTTTCGGTAGAAAAATTTCCCGGCCGAAGGCCGGTTCCTCTTAAATTACAGGCTCGCTATCGCTCGCCAAGATAAAATAGACACCTGAATGGCGCGAAAGGTCTTAATATGGGGTGAAAGTTCTTAAAATCGCTAAACTAATGGGGCGAACGTTTTGTAATATCAAAAGCAATGGGGCTAAACATGAGGGAGAAAGGGGTCAAGAAAAAAATCCCTCAAGTGGAGATCTCCCCTTAATCCAGAGTTTTAGCTGAGGGACTGTTGAAGAAGAAAAAAAACACAGTTAATAAACATATGCATTGAAATGTATTGAAAGTGTAGGACACAGGAAAAATTTGATGGTGATCAACCACATCAATTATGCCTTGTCACTTTTAACTGGTCATATGTAGGTCACTCACTATACAAGATGAAATATGTCACCAAATGCATCGGCCCAGAAGGTATGTTTGTCTATCTATCTATCTATTGCCTGACGCCGTGATCCCCGAAGGGGTGGCCACGAACGAACCGCCCCCATGCACCTCTCTCCCCAGTCAGTCGACGCCCCTCCCCCCAACCAGCACCGCCTTCGTTCATGTAGTTCCTCACTCCATCCTTCCACCTCATATTCGGTCTACCTCTCCCCCTCTGTCCCTCCACCTCGCTCTCGTACACCCTCTTAGTCATTCTCTCGCTTTCCATACGTTCCATATGGCCGAACCATCTCAAGTTGTTCCTTTTCACACTTTCCAGCACATCTACCTCCACACCACACCTCCTTCTTACTTCCTCATTAGTCTGTCTATCCCTCCATGTAACTCCGCACGCACTCCTTAAGTAATTCATTTCCACTGCTCTCACTCTTGGTCTGAGTCTCTCAACCAACGTCCATGCTTCGCTTCCGTAAGTCAGTGTCGGGATTACCACACTGTCATGCAAGGACTTCTTCACTTCCATACTGACCACCCTATTTCTTGTTACTGCTTTTAGCGTTCCTACAACCAAAGGTATGTTTGTACACTTGTAAATTCACAAAATAGGTGACATACATCATTGTTTACACAAATCGCGCGTGTGTGCATGAGCTGTGCAATAAATTAAATATGCAAATGACAAATTTCTTGAAACCAGGGCAGCCAATTGATCACATTATTTACATAAACAAACACTGCTTCGCAATCAATGTCAATTTTATTTATTATGCAAAACACTTTGTGTTTGGCTTTTTTACACATTATTGCACAGTTTCACACAAACACACACTTTGAGGTTTTCAACTTACCAGTTACGTTGATTTTTTTGACCTTTTCTTCATAGGTGGCCTCCTTCTTGTCTTTATTTTGGAAGGCCTTCAGGCCTTTGTCGTAGAGGAATGGTCTTTCCTGGAACCACTCGATCAGGTCCTATTCCTGCTCTTCCGTGAAGGCGACGTAATTCCTCTTTGTTGGAGGAGGCGTTGAATCGGTGGTGTTTATGTCATCCTGCTCCTCTTCCTCAGGTGTTGCTACACGCCTCCCATCCTCTTCACCAGTGGGTTTATCCACTGGTGAATTGGGTGACCGTGACCGTGGTGACCCGGATCGTGACCATGATCGCGACTTGGAGGTTGAAGGAGAGGGAGATCGCCTTGTTTGGCCTTCTCCACTAGTCCCTGGTGTGGCCTCTGCTGGGGGTGTGGCTACCTTCTTTGCCTCCGTCGTCGGTTTATTTTTTTTAATGGCCTTCTTCAACACTGATTTCTTGACGTTTTTCGGGGTTACTTTCCCCATGGTAAATCCAGAAACGGGTGCGCGGACGTAGTAATAAAGGACGTGTGCTCTCGAGCGAGAAAACTGTGCTAATGACACCCTGACCCGGGTGGTGTTTATAAAGGGGTCAGTGAACCTGACCCACCATAGATAAGGTTGGCGAATGGGTCGTGTCGTCCCGAAACTCGATGCATGTCTCACAGCTCCCGTATTGCATTTGCTGATATTCGTCGAAACAATCGCTGTATTCGCCCAACCACCGTCCGATGATTGTTTGAGACACATTAGTCTCGGTGAAGAAAAGAAGATCAGGTTTGTTGAAGAGATGGTGTTCTACAGAGGGTAAGCTAGAGGAGAGGATGTACATTTTGCAAAAGTTGATAAACTGACTGCGAATGGTCCTAAATATGTTGATGGGTCGCCAAGAAAAGGTAGAGTGCGTATGGGGGCATATATTCCCCCGCCACCCCCACCACCGGGGTCTCCGAAGTAAAACTGTTAGTGGTAATTTTTGAAAACTGTTTTGGTGTATTGGAAAGAAATGTAGTGTGCTTGTTTAGTGTAGTAGTAAGTAAAGGAGTTATGTGTGAGAGCTAGCTGGATTACTTTTGTGTAGAGGAAGCCCAAACAAAATCAGCAAGAGAAGCCAGATAAATGAAACAGGAGTTTCAATAATTCCTTATCACTAGCCGATAGGCTTCCCCTGATTACTGTCCTGTTTGATTGGTGCCTACAATCTCCATATCCAGTACCAACCGTTATGTGTGCTCTAGTTCCCCACCTTGGTAATACACTAACATCATTCTTCTTTATGATTGGTGCCTACAATCTCCATATCCAGTACCAACCGTTATGTGTGCTCTAGTTCCCCACCTTGGTAATACACTAACATCATTCTTCTTTATGATTGGTGCCTACAATCTCCATATCCAGTACCAACCGTTATGTGTGCTCTAGTTCCCCACCTTGGTAATACACTAACATCATTCTTCTTTATGATTGGTGCCTACAATCTCCATATCCAGTACCAACCGTTATGTGTGCTCTAGTTCCCCACCTTGGTAATACACTAACATCATTCTTCTTTATGATTGGTGCCTACAATCTCCATATCCAGTACCAACCGTTATGTGTGCTCTAGTTCCCCACCTTGGTAATACACTAACATCATTCTTCTTTATGATTGGTGCCTACAATCTCCATATCCAGTACCAACCGTTATGTGTGCTCTAGTTCCCCACCTTGGTAATACACTAACATCATTCTTCTTAAGGCCTACGATTCTACTCCCCCCGACCCCTGCTCTGTGTGTATCCTTCTTTCTTCCTTACCGTTTTATTTGTGCCATTCTATCCTGGACACCAACATGATTCAAGATTAACCAGAGTCTGTAGTTAGTTTATATGCAAGAAGTATTCACCCTCCACGAAAATTACGTCATCTATTAACTACAGTTGTGATATATTAAACTTTTTTCAGAATACAATACAGTATGTGTATTTCTACATCAAAATGTGCAATACATAGTACAACAGATATAACATCATAGTCAAATTAAAAATGGCAATATTTTCTTGTAAAATGAATTTCGTGTTTGATACGATATAAGATTCAATCTCATTGCTCTCTCTCTCTCTCTCTCTCTCTCTCTCTCTCTCTCTCTGTATCTGTCTCTCTCTCTCTCTCTCTCTCTCTCTCTCTCTCTCTCTCTCTATCTTTCTCTCTCTCTCTCTCTCCTATCTGAGAGTGTCTGGCACGCCATAACAATTGGAGATAAGGAAAATCCAGAGTATTTTCTGCCTAGAATACATAGTTGAGAGAGGGAGAGAGAGTAGTATGAAGCTCTTTGAACAGCCATGTACTGTATATTATTTATATAATTTATTTGCTATGTGGGTGAATGAGACAAAAGATAGAACTGCCTTTTTGGGCATTGGAAAAAAAGAAGTGTGGTCTGCTTGTTAAGTGTAGTGAAATGAATAGGAGGAAAAGGTGTTTGTGAGAGCTGGCTGGATTACCCTCTGTGTAGGTGAGACACAAACAGAAATAATGAGGGAAAGCCGACAGGTGAAACAAGAGTTCCAGCAACTCCTAATCACAAGCCTTTGAGGCCTCCTCTGGGTATTACGCTGTTTGAAAATACAATTAAATCACCTTAAGAAATTATTCTGTAACGTGGTTTTGATCAACATGTACAACACATGATGGAGAGTGAAGTCTTGAAATAATTACATGTAGATAATTACTGAAGAA
Organism: Paralithodes platypus; assembly: GCA_032716605.1. Taxonomy (NCBI): domain Eukaryota; kingdom Metazoa; phylum Arthropoda; class Malacostraca; order Decapoda; family Lithodidae; genus Paralithodes; species Paralithodes platypus. Next base: position 15,140,808 of record CM064480.1, on the reverse strand, counting down.
GATATACATTTAAGATAAGGTCATCTGTCCCTTATATGCTTAAGGCCCAGGTGATTGTACAGTGTGTGTTATATGTCTATGTTATGTCCATTCGCTTGTGTTGTGTGGTAGTGTTGTGTTGTGTGGTGTGGTGTGATAGTGTTGTGCTGTTACTTACTTTGTTACTTTGTAGATGTTTAGGTGAAATCACCACGGTCGATCTGGGGTCCGCCGCTTCCACACATCCCCTCGGTCTTGAGGTACTGGATTTGGTCAACGATCGAGTTGACCCAGCTCCTCTTTTGGTTGGGCCGTGTGGTACAGGAGGCTCATCTGGTAGGTGCTCAAGGATTTCATCTAGCCTCCGCTTGAAAGCTTCTGTACTGCACCCAGTCATGTCTTTAATTGGTCTAGGCCCTAGGGAGACAGTTGAAGAGCCTGGGTCTAGTATTACTGAAGTTTTCTGCCTGGATTGTCTTGAACCTTTGATAGACACAGTTTAGTCACCTTCTTGTGCAGGTTATGCCAAACGTTGGATGACTTTGGCTCCTGATGCCTTCCCCTCTTCTTGGCGACGGTTTTGGTACTGTGCCCTCAAGGATCTTCCAAGTGTAGATCACAATGTAGCGCTCCCGTCGTCTTTGTAGGGAATACAACTTTAGGTGCTTCAGTCTCTCCCAGTAGTTCTAGGAGTCTCTGGATGTTTTTCTAGTGAACACCCTTTGTATTTGTTCTACCTCTTTTATCTTTTTAACTTTATAGGGTGACCAAAGATGACATACGTACTCCATTTTAGAGACTACAAGTGTTTTCCAAAATGGTAGGGGTAGGGGAACGAGGTGTCTTTGTGGCAGTACGAAGGCGAAACTGCAAGGACACTGTGGAGCTACATAAAATAGCAACATAATGCGATACACTCCCTTCTTAACCCTCTGAGTACCAGCGACGACAACGTGTCGTCGGTAATGTATGTAACGCTAAACCCCACGATGCCTAAGTGTCGTCGGGGTTTAATTACTCCGGTCCTATGGCATCTAGAGGGCTCAGATTTGTATGGGTACTGTGTAAGTATCCCACGCAACCATGTCGATGGTTGAAAACTCTCAAAGTCCAACCGCGTGCACGTGAGCGCGCAAAAACATGGTTTTTGGGTGTTTTTGCCTTCAATTTTTTACTCTTGTAAAATCGACTTTCGGGGGCTCCGTAGGACCCCTTTTTGACCTTTTTGATCGGTTTTCTTTGGGCGGTCCTTCATTCCTAACCCATTCGCTATTGTTTCTGGAGAAAACAAAATCAAAACCTGCTGGTCCCTGGTGGTACATTTATTTATATCTAGCTGGGGCTCAGTGGGATAATATTGTGTTATACTTGCAACATTCAATTATATATTGATGCAACAACCAACGCAACCATATAAAAGTTTTGAAAATAACTTATGACGGAGAGGAAACAGATGTGGATCAAACCAAAGGTGAACAAGAACAACAAAGGAGAAATTCTGAGCCATTCTAGTGTTGTGAAGAACGTTAAGTAAAAATTAAGAACTTAAAGAGTCTTTATTCATGCTATTTAACCGACTTACTTATCCTCCCCGTCTTGATCTCGAATATTACAGTATATTAGATAGCTTGCACTTCACTGATATTCATACATATGCGTAAAAGTTAAGTTTACAACCATTGATATGTGTTTGTATATTTAGTGCTAATTCGTGAACAAACACACCATTGCCAGTTTCGAGTCTTGTGAGTGTGAAACATTGTAATATAATAATTATTGTTTATCTCACCTCCTTGAGAAAACAGTATTTCAATGTGATGTTTACACTGAATTGTGAACCGTATAATAATGTAAACATTGAATAATTACATATAAATCGGATAATGAGAGAGACAAACACATCTGGGTAAATGAGGAATACTGTAGGACTGTGTTAAAAAAATGTATATGCAAATATTAGATCAACTGGTGTGTTGAAGGAGTGTGTATGAGCATGAGGGTGAAGAGTGAGTTTGTAAACAAAGCCGAATAGGAAATTGTTTGTAAATACGATAAAAGGCTTAGAGTGTTGCCAGAGATGCAGTACTTTATATTTAGGAAGAACATGACTACAGTTAAGAATGCGAAACAATAAACAACTAGAATATCTCAAAGTGCATTATATGAGAGTTAAGATAATAGAGCATACCTAATCATGATATAATCAAATATGAAACTGATGTGGTAGTGGAGTGACTTCCATAGAATATGCTTTATGCCTATGTGACAAACTATCATGCTGTCAGTACTGGTACACATTCAAGGGCTAGCGTTAACGTGTCCAGGACAATCTTATTTTTTTGATGGGCTCCGTTACAGCATAGAGGATAGATCAGAATTTATGTACGTGAAAGATCATTAAATTTGGTTCAGTAATATCCGAGAAATAGCAAATTTTAATAAGCGTCACACTAACAACAACAAAAACAACAACAAGTAAGACGAACTAGAACAACAACAACATGAGTATGGTCAAGAGGACTTCCCTTCACACAGACATAAAAATTAATGATCCATAGTTACTCAACGAGAATCCAAACCATCAGAATTATGAGATAGGCTTTGATACCGATATCGAAGCCTAGCTCTTTACCCGGCAAGTACGATAAGCCTCACAGAAATATGTGAATAGTGAATGCGATAGACCTCACGGAAGCAAAACCATGAAAAAATAATTTCCAAAACACCCCAGGGGCAGGGGCTCTCAAAACAAAGGAATATATCATTAGATGAGATAATTCCCCTCTAGTACGTCCTATCACTCATGAATATGTGATTCAGCCTACCTTCCCCACCTTTTCCCCCCCCCCCCCCCCCCCCCTCCTTAATTATCAGCTATTTTCCTCCTTATTTTTATCATTTATCGGTTATTTTCTGTGCGAAATATCGTCAGGCAAGCTGGGAGAGATGGTTGCGTCATTTATAGACCCTTTAGAACTGTAAGATCGCTCTCGGGCCGATCAGTGTGTTGAGAGACTTTGCAAGGGTAGGATGTGTGTCTCTCAGCCTGCTGCCCCAAGATACGACCGGGTGGCGAAATAATATGTTTTTCACCACCCAAATGCTTTTCCCTCTTCATTTATTGCTGTTCAAGGTTAATGTGTTCATTATATAAGTAATATAAATGCACATGGAGAAGAAATAATGCATTATATGGTAAATATAACATATTCTGTCTGAATCAAAGGTAATTAATTCGCATATAATCACGTTTGTATTTTGGCAATTATGCAATGCTCGGGTTAATCCTAAAAGTCGGCATTTAACATTTACGCTGCGGGCATATTTCCGCCATATTAGGGTTCATTCAGGCATTCCTGATTGATTAGGCAGGTGTCTGAATGAAATGAAATGTATTCAGCTGAAAACTAGACAAAAATAGCTTCAACATAACTCCAGAACGAGGTTCATAGCTCGCGGGGTTCACCCGCAGCGCTACCATAGACATTCGCTAAAATTAGCAGTTCTCGCAAATTTTTCGCTACATTTGCCTTTGGCAGCACTGTACTGTATATCTCACGAGACTCTGACTCAGAGCCCTAAGTGCCTCAGCTGCCTGGCCTGTCGCACTCCCGCTCCCTTGCACTCGATTTTAGAGGCTTTAACGCCCTAAGAGCGGGGCCGTTTGTAACATCTACTACCTGCCAAGCGGGCATATTTACCCTAAACGAGCTTCATTCCATGCTCTTTTCATGCATAAACAAGAGCCAGAGCGTAATACAATTATGTTTCCGTGAAAGGGCGATAATAGAGCTTTCCAATGACACCTGAATCATCCTTGTACAACAACAGGTTCGCTTGCAACAATGTTGCAACGCGAGTACAAAAACCCTAAAATACGGTAATTTCCTTAGATATTTCCCTGTCTAGGAAGGCAGTGGATGTGGATGGGTGTGGAGGAGAGCCCAGTTGCGGTACGGGTGCCGTGCCGAATGGTCAGAGCCCGCCCGAGCTCCTCCCACCGCTCGGACTCTCTCTCAGAGCCGATTATGTGCTCAACATCGCATGCGACTAAAGCCGGGACCCGCTCTTTAGGCCTTGGTTCTCTACTCCGACTAAAGCCGGACCCGCCAAACAAGGGTTAAGAGGCTTTAACCCTTATTTAGCGGCGAGCAACATAAGTCGAGTTAAATAAAGCTGGACTATGTGGCGGCGCTCGACATAACTCGAGTGGCAATTTCAGCACGTAATGTGGCTGAGAGAGAGAGACAAGTGGTGGCAGGAGACTAGCGAGCGTATGACTGCTCCAGACCACCGCGGCGAACCTACTGACACAAATCTCAGCTCCCTCCTCCCTCTCTCACTCGCTACATACTCAATTATGTACTGAAAGTACCGAATTACCTGCTTTTTGCACTCGCGTTGCACGGTTATTGCAAGAAAACTATCCATCATACAAGGATCGTTATGGTGTCATTCGAAAGCTCTGTTTATGCCCTTTCAGGGATAGGTACTTGTTTTACGTTCTGGGTCTTATTTAGGCATGAAAATGATCACGTAAACAGCCCTATTTTGGCTAAAAACACCCCGCTGTGCGGTACACATAAATAAACCGCATAGGCCGCTCGTAAGGTGTTAAAAGCCTGTATATTGCTGTAAATTGCCCTTCCGTTTCGGAACGTCTCCGGCAGCCATTGGGTTAAATCTTGTCAGGATTATTTGTTTTGTATTATATATTCCAACTACTCTCCGTCGTCGACTCCTGCCCAGGTTGTAACACAGCATCCCATACTATTAAACACATCATAGAAGACTGCATTTCACACAACCACTTACGCCAACAACACAATCTACACTCCTAGAGAGCTCTGTGGGAAAGCCCGACCGTGGCCATGGCCTTCCTTAGGGACTCAGGGCTGTTCGACCAGGCCGCTTAGGGAACAACAACAACAACAACTACTCTCTCTTGGGCATAGGCTGAGAGCCTTTACATTCTACCGCTGAACACGGTGATACCTGTGAGGTCTCGTTCCAGTCCAGGGAGTGAGACATGCGAAGCACCCACCCATGGCTCGAAGGAGCCCCATCTTTGAAGCCGCTTAGCCCCCGTGCTTCACCGCCTCACCCCCTAGACTCGGACCCTCACTTTCAGAACGCCACCTATTGAGCAATTAACTCACTAGGCATTGTTCCCCTCTAGCATATTTTGAATATGGAAATATTCATACAGTGCTATCTAATCAGGAAGGAACAATGAGGGTATTTTATTGACATTTCGGTGGGCTTTGTAGTAATGAACTGATACAAGGTACAGCACAAATTCCATCCCAATAATATCTTCCCATTGACATATTAGGATTCGAACCCGGATCCATTGAATTACCAGGCCAGTGGCAAGACCCCTCCACCACACCTCCCCTACTGTATGTGTTATGTAGCATGTCAACATTATGATAACTATAGGATTGTTACAGCATTGGCAAATTCCTGCAATATAATTGATAGATGTTGGTCTAACAATATGCTTACACATATAATACAGATGGGCTAAAGGCTTAGGATACAAGTTACTTGTATGGGATATACGTGCCCAGTAAAACAATGTTTCATTTAGTTCCCCTTCCATATTCCAATTTTGTTTTCACTGACCAACATTTTTCTGTATGCACCAGAATGGTTGGTATGCTTCCGGCCTGAAAAAGGAAACTCAGTGGAGTGGAATGTTGAGAGTGTTGGGTGAAGGCCAGGAATTTCTAGCACGGGGGAAAGGTAAACTTTTTGTACTTCTTCTTTATTAAGTTGCTACTATGGGTTTCAGAAGTTGTGTTACATCGTTTTTCGGGAATAACTTCTTAACAAACAGTTGGATCAGTACGATATTTTGACACAGCTTTTTTCACACCGTGCCCTAATTTTCGTCAATATAGTGCATTACCAAAAGTGTAGAATTAAGCCATTTGTCCCTGTGTCATGAGGTTAAAGTCACACATTAATGACTTAGATACGGACAAGGCTACCGTGGCTTACCTGTGAGAACGACCAAACCATTATTGCTCCTCCATCAAACACGGTAGTTATCACCCACCACCCAACCCTACTATCTCCTTTAAATTCTAGTTATCTGTCAATATCAAGTATAAATATACAAAAAGTGTGTTTTTTTATATATTTATATTTTGATATTGACAGATAACTTGAAATTAAAGGCGATAGTAGGGTTAGGTGGTGGGTGATAACTACCGTGTTTGATGGAGGAGCAATATTGGTTTGGTGGTTCTCACAGTTTTTTTTTTTTTTTTTCTATGTGAATGAGGGAGACAAAATCCATAAATGCCTGCAGCGAGTGCCTCCCCCAGATTTCAAAGAGTGACAGGGCCGAAATCAAAGGGACGTTCGAGCTAAAATGCCTGGACACACGGAGTTTGAAGCAATTTAAGCCATAGGAAGAGGGAAAGACTGATTCTGGGAGAGAGCACCAGAGCTCAGCAGTTGAATAGAAGAAATTCTGAGAGTAGCGTTTCACTCTTGGGTTGGAGAGTTGCACAGAGTAGGGGTGGGATTGTGTTGCAAGGCGGGTACTACGTACCCTGCGTAGAGGAGGTGGTATACACTGGGAAAGCTCCGAGGAACACTGATTATTATAGTAGCGATAGAATAGTGAGAGAGATGCAACATTGCGGTGAAGAGAGAGAGATTGCAGAGAATTGGTGAGTGGACGGGAGTTAACGATACGAAAGGCTGTCCTTTCTATTTTATCTAGGAGTGCGGTGTGAGAGGATCCTCCCCACACATGTGAACAATACGCAATACAAGGACGCACTGTGCCCCTGTACAGAGCAAGTATCTGCGCAGGGGTAAGGAACCCCTTGAGGCGGTTGAGCACACCCAACTTCTGGGAGGGTGCCTTAGCGAGACTGGTAATATGGTCTTTCCAAGTGAGAGCAGAAGAAAAAGAGACACCGAGAACATTGAGGGAAGATGAAGGCTTGATTTTTGTATTGTTGAAGAATAAGGGATAGTCCTCTGGAGGTTCCTGACGGGTAGTAAGATGGATAAATTGAGTTTTGGAATCATTAAATGTAACAATGTTTTCTCTACCCCAATTGGAAATAGCAGCTAGATCAGAAGATAAGCATTTTATGGCTTCATTACGTTTACTTTTGAGTGACTGCTGGCTGGGGCTAATTGAAAAACTAATTGAGTGGTGCAAAGTAGAGTCGTCTGCATATGAATGGATGGGACTAGATGTACAATTGAGAAGATCATTTATGAAAATTAAAGAGAGAATAGGAGATAGGACAGAACCCTGAGGAACACCAGAGTTGATAGGATGAGAAATTGAGCGATGGCCATCCACAACCGCAGCTATGGAACGGCCGGAAAGGAAATTAGAGACAAAGGCACAGATGGAGGGACAGAAACCGAAGGAGGGCAGTTTGGAAATTAATTATTTGTGCCAGACTCTATCAAAGGCCTTCGATATGTCTAGTGCAACAGAAAAAGTTTCACCGAAGTCCCGAAAGTTGGATGACCAAGAGTTAGTAAGATATGAAAGAAGATCCCCAGTAGAGCGACCCTTAAGGAAGCCTGATCTGAGAGCAGATTATGAGAAGAGAAATGCTTAAGAAATTTGGAAGCAAGAATAGTTTCAAAAACTTTAGAGATACAAGAGATGAAAGCAATTGGATGATAGTTGGAGGGTTGAGAGCGGTCACCCTTCTTTGTGACAGGTTGAATGAGAGCAAACTTCCAGCAAGAAGGAAAGACGTTAGAGGAGAGACAGAGACGAAAGAGTTTGCCTAGGCAGGGGGTCAGCACGGAAGCACAGTTTTTAAGTACAACAGGAGGAACACCGTCCGGACCGTACGCCTTCTTAGTATTAAGCCCAGAGAGGGTAGAAAGTACATCTTTAGAAGAGATTAGGATATTAGGCATAAGTAGGAGAGGGATGTTACGATCGGGTCTCGTATAAATCAGTGGCTCTTATACATTGGACTAGACTGGCATAAATGCAACAACGGAAACGCTAGATCCAACCCCTGATACATAATCCCATCGAACAAAGAACACATATACCCTCCAGAGTTATATCTGCGATAGCGGGGTATCTTAACTCACAGTATCTATGTGCTTCTACTATAGGCTGATGTTCTCTGAAACAGCCTATTACCTATAACATATGGTTGCTTAGTTATGGTACACAAGGAAAAGATAGTTAACTTAATTAAATCACAAGAGTGATCTAATGCAAACAAGAAGAAGGTTTACTTAACGTTACTCTAATCAATAATATCTGTCACTCCTTTATGAAAGAAAGTGTTGTAAAGTCCTCAAGCACCGAACAAGGAATCTTCTGAATAATGTCGGATGCTACTAAGAAGAACGTATCGGAAATGGAACCACAAAAATAGCAGAGGCAGGACAATGCACGTGTAGGCTAAATACACAAAAAGGCTGGACCTATAATGTTATTGGACACAAGAATATTATAAGCGGTGCAACAGTAATAATGCTCGCCACGAAAAAGTAGCACTCCTATTAACAAAACCGGTCTATGCTGGTTGTGTCTCTCTACAGCAACCTAGACCTCAAAATGCTTGTGTAGAAATAATGGGTATGCATAAAAGAGTATATGATCTAATCCAGCTAATGTCTACCCGGGTTAATAAAGTCTAGCTGGGATGCGCAAAGGTACAGAATTCTGGTGGAGCAAGGCAGCTCCTAGCCTAGTGTGGACCTTGGGTCTGTGCGGCCTGATTACGTTAATATGAAGGGGTGCTCTCTTGAGGATTCTCGATCACAAGTATCGAGTATCCTCCTGGCGACCCTCAAAAGTAAAAGCAAATAGAGTTAGAACAGTGTTGGGTGGATTAGGCAAGCAGCCCTCACGCACTACACAGTCTAAACTCCAAGGTACACAGACAAAAGATCCACCAAGGTAACCCACAGAATCCATAGTGTCGTGCAGCTCAAAAGTAGCCTACACACAGTGAAAACACCAACAGCAAGGTACCTGATCCCTAGTCTAGCATTATTTAACCCTGTAGAAACATTAGTGATTGATGGAGACAGTCCGAGCAATACAATCTCCCAAAAAGACAATGACTATCTTCAACCTTAGCCTAGTACATAAGAAATGTGAGATCCAGCATATAATACAGTCTGGCCACCAATTCAAGGTGTGGATGCAGGGAACCAGAGGGGGATTGATATTAATAAAAGGTGAGGAAGTAGTGGAAATGATAGAGGCAGTAGAAGAGAAAGATTCTAAGACAAGAGTGTGGAACAGTTCAAGGGAGATGCTTAGAGTATGCTGTCTGGGACGGATCTGACCAGGATATTTCCAGGGACCGCATGGGTGGAGTCCCAGTTCGCAGGAATGGCACGAGGGCGCGCGACAGTCGCCCAGTAAGCAGCCGCCTAGTAGGCCGTGTTAGGCAGGAGGCAACGAATCCCGCGAGGCCTATGTAAGGGGGCCGGCCACGCGCCACACTCACCACCAAGTCACACCACCTGGTCTCTCTCTCTCTCTCTTGCTGGGGTCACACATTCACGTATATGCTCCCGTATGCTCCCGTACGAAGGTTTATTGGTAGTTGGCAACCGAATACGTAAAACGTAAGGGCTTAGTACGCAAAACGTAAATGAAATTGTGTCCAGTCGTGGGGGTTGGTACGCATGGCGGGCGTAGCCACGCTGGTCTTGGAGGTGGTTGGTGCGGCCAAGGTCGCCCGGTATGTTTTGGATTTCGAATCAGATACGGGGCTCGCGCTCACGTATGTCAAAAGTCGGGAAAGCATACGTTTTACCTGGCTAGCTGCTACGTCTTATGGGTGCAGCCCCATAAAACGTAGCAGCTAGACAAGTAAAACGTAAGTTTCTCCCGCCAATCGTACAATGTTCACGTAAAACGGGAAAGTGAAAGTAAGTCCGGGCGCATCTGGCAGAACCGCCGCACTGCGGGTTGGCGGGAAGACGCAGCACAGCTGTACGGTGGGGTCACGGGGGACAACGGGACCAGCGGGGGACCAGCGGGGGACACTCCAGTCACACCTCTCACCACACCGGAGCAGCAACCAACAAGCCAACCCTGCCACCCTCTGCACCCTGCCCAAAACAAATCATAGCAGCGAAACGACTGCACCTATGGCTTTCATATTTTTACCACATGTACCTTACCCTTTAGGCTACCCACCACAAAAATCCCAAATCCCTGCTCCCACCCACTCGTTGACTGTCGGTCCGTCAGAAGGAAAAAAAATGAAAATCTGTGGTGGCGAAACGACTGCACCAATCGGGTCCATATTTGAGTGACAAGTCCCTTACCCTTCTGCCTTCCCCCCACCACACCCCCAACCATCTCCAAACCACTCACTTCCAGCGTATCCGTACGAAGATAAGGAAAAAAAGGAAAATCTGTGGCTGCGAAACTACCTCACCAATCGGTTCCATATTTGTGTGACAAGTCCCTTACCCTTCTGCCTTCCCCCCCACCACACCCCCAACTACCTCCAACCACCCACTTCCAGCGTATCCGTACGAAGATAAGGAAAAAAAGGAAAATCCATGGTGACGAAACTACCTCACCAATCTGCTTCATATGTGTAACACAAGTCAATTACCCTTCTACCTTCCCCCAACCAACCCGAAAACCACCCTCCCACCACCCTCCCGCCCATACATTCCGATACCATAAAAGTCTCTGTAGTCTATAGTGTCTTTTCAGCTACTTTCGGGACCATCGGGGACCTGATTTCTGGCTAAAATGGACAAGGGGAGTGTTTTTTTTACCATTATCCTTCCTTTCTCTCCCAACTTGATAGATTTAGCCAAAAAAAAAAAAAATCTGGCACTGGCAGAAGCACACCGTCAAAATTGGCTGGCACTCAGCGGGTTAAAGGTTACAAGGATGAATGGTCTTTCCTCTATAAAGGGAGTTCACAAAATTGAACTCCTCCAGGATGAATTCCGCGATGTTGTTCATGGTGCCGATGAAGGACTGGGAATGGGAATGATGTGGCCATTCCTGCCCTTTTGTAGTTCCCAGATTCCAACCCAGACCTACGTGGTTGACAAAGACTGTCTTTGTCTGTGTTTGGACAGACGGGGTGTGCCTACGATTGTCCGGACACGGTCCACGTAATGCCTACAAACTCACAAGAAGTACGGCCTCAGCTACGTAGGTCTTGTGGGGGCGTGGCCATGGGTGTGGCCTGTGTTCCCGCAAATCGGGCAGCCCAGGCGTACAAACTGGGACATGCTTACGCAAGTCGCAAGCACGTACGTAGCTCCATACGACTACATTACGTCTGACGTAACACTGGCCCCGTTACGGTACGTATGTCGGGAAGTGCAATAGTCGTAGTCTATACGGGCGTACACGGCCGGACTACGCCCGTCATAACACAAAATTGGCGATCACGCCTGACGGGAGCATACGGGAGCGATATACGTGAATGTGTGACCCCAGCATCTCTCTCCCGCTCGCCTTCCCATCATTCAATTACTTAACACAATATTTCAATTGACTAAATAAAATAAAAAGGATTGTGACAGACGAAAACAAAGAACAGTTCTGAACTGTCTGCAACACAAGCTTTCTCGAGAAGGAAAGTACACAATGATAGGTAGACTGTAGCTACATTCTCTGCCCTGGCGAGTCCTAGCGAGTAAGCCATGCGGTTCAGGGGGAAGCGGTGAGCGTCACAGGGAGGAATAGCACTGGAATCATCCAAGGTAAAGTTTCTGGCAAAAGTTTGAGCAAAGAGTTCAGCTTTGTCAGAAGAAGAAGTGATGGTTGTGCCATCAGAGTGGAAAAGGGGAGGGAAAGACGAGGAAGAAAGGTTGTTATAGAGGTTTTTGGCTAGATGCCAGAAAGCTTGGGAAGAGCTAGAGTTGGATAGTTCAGTGCATTTATTATTGATGAAAGAGTGCTTGGCAAGTCGAAGAACAGATTTGGCTTGATTCCGGGCAGAAACATAGGAAGAATAAGATTCTTGAGTTTTAAGGCATTGGTACCGTTTGAATGCTTCCTCCTTGTTGTGGACAGCAGTAGAACAAACGTGAGTAAACCAAGATTTATTTGCATTAGACTGAGAGAAAGAAAATGGAATGTATGCTTCCATGCCCGAGAGGATTACCTCGGTAATGCGTTCAGCACTCTCCGAGGGTCCTCGGCCACGGAAGCAGAAGTCATTCCATGGGAATTCAAAGAAGTACTGCCGGAGAGCCTCCCAGTCGGCAGCACCAAAATGCCACAAGCGCCGCCGGCTGGGAGGATCGGATGGCTGTACTGAAGAGATAGGACAGGTGACGGAGATAAGTCTATGGTCGGAGGAGCCCAAAGGAGAGAAAAGATTGACAGTATAAGAAGAAGGGTTAGAAGTCAGAAATAAGTCAAGAATGTTGGGCCGATCTCCGAAGCGATCCGGGATACGGGTGGGTTGTTGGACCAGCTGCTCTAGATCATTTATGATAGAAAAGACGTATGCTTGTTCACCATGTTTGTCAGTAGAGTGAGAGGAGAGCCATTGGCGGTGGTGAATGTTGAAATCTCTTATGATGGAGATTTCAGAGAAGGGAGAGATAGATAGAATGTGTTCCACTTTAGAGTTATTTCGAAGAATTTGGTAAAGTCGGTAGAGTTAGGGGAAAGATAGACAGCACAGTAATATTTAGTATGAGAATGACAGGATAGTTTGAGCCATAAAGTTGAGAATTCAGAGCAGTCGAAATCGGGAACACGAGAGCAAGTGAGTTTGTTGGGCACGTATGCACAACATCCGCCTCTGGCTTTGAAACCAGGATAGAGAAAGTAGGAGGATACAGAGAAGGGGCTGCTGGCAGTTGCTTCAGACACCTGGGTTCGGTGAGAAAAAGAAGATCAGGTTTGGAGGAGGAGAGATGGTGTTCGATAGAGTGAAAGTTAGAGGAAAGGCCGCGAATATTGCAAAAGTTGATAGTTAGAGTGACAGGTCGTGGTCCAGGGTATTTAGAGGGGTCGTCAGGTGAAGGTCGGGAATGTGTGGGGGTTTTTATGGTCCCCGCCCTGAGGACTCCGAGGCTGAGCCTTTGTTCATAATTTTTTTGTTTTTAATAATTATGAAGGAGGAAGTGTGGTGTGCATGTTAAGTGTAGTGAAGTAGATAGGAGGAGGAGGGGTTTGTGAGAGCATGCTGGACTACTCTCAGTTTAAGTGTAAGCTTAGTCATTAATGTGTGTGTGACTTTAATCTCATGACACAGAGACAAGTGGCTTTATTCTACACTTTTGGTAATGCACTATATTGACGAAAATTAGGGCACGGTGTGAAAAAAGCTGTGACAAAATATCTTACTGATCCAACTGTTTGTTAAGAAGTTATTCCCGAAAAACGATGTAACACGGCCTCTGAAACCCATAGTAGATATTATACCATCCTTTTACTTGTGTTGCACTATTTAATTGCTCCCAATATGTGGCACTTGACATGTCTCAATTTTAATGTCCATTTTCCATATTTTTTAGGACCCGTTGATAATTTATTTAATAATTCAAATTTTAATGGAGTTCTTGTTTTTCTAGTGTAGTGCTTACTTTACTTCCTATTATATTGTTATTGTATACTAAGAACAGTACAGGATCCAGCATCGAGCCCTGCGGCACACCAATAATGACATCTCACCATTTGGAATTGCTACCATTTATCACAACTCAATGTTTTCTATTTGTGAGCCAGCCGCTAATTCCGCTTGATACTGATGATTAAATTAATTACTGACAATCAGCAGGATATGGAGAAATTATAATTATAGAAACTACGGTGAGTACAGAATTAATGAGCACAACTATATTTCAAACAATGATTCCAGGATATGTTCTTGTAAGTAATAAGTTTGGTGTGTGTGCGTGATGCTGGGTATATCATCAAATGGTCCTACTCCAACCTAATAGTCTTTGATGCCATGAATCTACTTGTCTGGTCTGGTATGCGCTACACACACACACATACACTATCAAACACCATTTCAATGAAGAAAGCCCTTTTAATTACTAATACATTCCTTATTTAATAGTGCCATCTACACATTCATAATTAATTGCCTCACTAGGGCCACATGGCCTGTACAATCAGTTCATATCAAGTTTTTATCTCCTGCTCTCTCTCTCTCTCTCTCTCTCTCTCTCTCTCTCTCTCTCTCTCTCTCTCTCTCTCTCTCTCTCTCTCTCTCTATCTCACACACACACACACACACAGATGATTGCCACCTAGTCTGTCAGCATTTACGGAGATCTGTGGAGCCAAATTGCTTTGTGTGGCATTGGATTGTAGAGAGAGAGAGAGAGAGAGAGAGAGAGAAATGTGAGAGCGAGAGTGTGTGTGTGTAATACTAAATAAACTATATAGGTGTTCTGACATGTTAAGTAATAGTATAGTATCTGTAATGTACGGAGCTATGGCATGCCAACCTATACAGTATATTCTAATCTCTCGTGTGTGTTTCTGGGAGTCTGCACAACAAAAAATGTCTAAACAGAAAGTATTGGTCCTTCTCCTTCATTTGGTACGATCCAGTAACTTTGGGTTAACCATGACTTACATTTTACTTGATATTCAAGATATTATTTTATGGTTAATCACATAGGCACAATTTAGGTGATAATTGGGCAATATTGTTAGAACGTGACAAGTAATAATGGCATGATGCTGAAACTGTTAATATTTGAATTATGAAAGTTAGATAATTGTAGACGGAACTCTGGTGTAATATGTAGCCAAGGAAACACATTGTACTATAACACTGAGGGGATGGATGGGAGGAGGCTGGGTCATGGTAGGATGGCCATTTATGTAGCCAAGGAAACACATTGCACTATAACACTGAGGGGATGGATGGGAGGAGGCTGGGTCATGGTAGGATGGCCATTTATGTAGCCAAGGAAACACATTGTACTATAACACTGAGGGGATGGATGGGAGGAGGCTGGGTCATGGTAGGATGGCCATTTATGTAGCCAAGGAAACACATTGTACTATAACACTGAGGGGATGGATGGGAGGAGGCTGGGTCATGGTAGGATGGCCATTTATGTAGCCAAGGAAACACATTGTACTATAACACTGAGGGGATGGATGGGAGGAGGGTGGGTCATGGTAGGATGGTGATTTATGTAGCCAAGGAAACACATTGTACTATAACACTGAGGGGATGGATGGGAGGAGGCTGGGTCATGGTAGGATGGCCATTTATGTAGCCAAGGAAACACATTGTACTATAACACTGAGGGGATGGATGGGAGGAGGCTGGGTCATGGTAGGATGGCCATTTATGTAGCCAAGGAAACACATTGTACTATAACACTGAGGGCATTGATGGGAGGAGGCTGGGTCATGGTAGGATGGCCATTTATGTGGCCAAGGAAACACATTGTACTATAACACTGAGGGGATGGATGGGAGGAGGGTGGGTCATGGTAGGATGGCCATTTATGTAGTCAAGGAAACACATTGTACTATAACACTGAGGGGATGGATGGGAGGAGGCTGGGTCATGGTAGGATGGCCATTTATGTAGTCAAGGAAACACATTGTACTATAACACTGAGGGGATGGATGGGAGGAGGGTGGGTCATTGTAGGATGGTGATTTATGTAGCCAAGGAAACACATTGTACTATAACACTGAGGGGATGGATGGGAGGAGGCTGGGTCATGGTAGGATGGCCATTTATGTAGTCAAGGAAACACATTGTACTATAACACTGAGGGGATTGATGGGAGGAGGCTGGGTCATGGTAGGATGGCCATTTATGTGGCCAAGGAAACACATTGTACTATAACACTGAGGGGATGGATGGGAGGAGGGTGGGTCATGGTAGGATGGCCATTTATGTAGTCAAGGAAACACATTGTACTATAACACTGAGGGGATGGATGGGAGGAGGCTGGGTCATGGTAGGATGGCCATTTATGTAGTCAAGGAAACACATTGTACTATAACACTGAGGGGATGGATGGGAGGAGGGTGGGTCATTGTAGGATGGTGATTTATGTAGCCAAGGAAACACATTGTACTATAACACTGAGGGGATGGATGGGAGGAGGCTGGGTCATGGTAGGATGGTGATTTATGTTAATCGGTTTAGGTTCTTTAATTGTAACCAAGGGTTTCTTCTCCATTGCTTCTATATAAACTATATATATATATTCCAGGTTGTCTGGGATTCATTGTAATATTTTCTTAGTATTTTTTAAGAGTAAAACGTTGTGGTTGGTTGTGGAGCTATCTTGCATTGATATTTATATTTTATGTTGCACATGATTCATATATTACATAAGAATGAATGTTGTTTATCTTCCTTTGTGTTCTTGGTTAAAGTAGCATATTATATTCAAGTTTATAACAACAATAACATTCAAAACCTCACTGGTGTGAAAATAATACAATGCACATAACAAGTATCCGTATATCACCTAAGTCATATGCTTCAATGTTGTTATCTTGTATGAGGTTATATTGAGGCTGGGCTATTGAGAGAGAGAGAGAGAGAGAGAGAGAGAGAGAGAGAGAGAGAGTGAGAGTGAGAGAGAGTGAGAGAGAGAGAGAGAGAGAGAGAGAGAGACTAAATAAAAGTGATGAAAAGGAGATCACGAGTGGCTGCAATAAATTAGAGTCCAAACAGAAGAGACCTAGAATGATCAAAGTACTAAAACCCAACACCGCCGAAGTAAGTGAACCTTTCACAAAGCTCCGAGGGTGAGCTGAGATTACAGTGTTAGATATAATATAAATGGTCCTTTGATGTACAGTCGGCCAAATAAGTGATGCCGTGGCATGTAGTTCGATCAATAATTGGTATCAGCACTATTTCAGCATCAATTCATCGTTTCGAGTGAGATATACAAACATGTTCTCATATTTACACACCTTATTCAACATTTGACAGACAGTAATACAGCACACAGCGAGCAAAACGTAATGACATCGGAGACACGACTTATTTGGCCAACCGTAGATGACAGGTGACTATAGTAGATGGCTAACTGGTTCACGTGAGATGTTATGCAAACTGAGGGGGACTATTAGGTATAATAATGGTTGAAACATGATGAATTATCAGTGATGTGTTTTGTTACATGACGGGGAGGGGGGGGGGGGGGAGAATAGGATTTATTCGATTATTTAAATGACGATTATATATATACAGTATATATATATTTGTTTTTTATGTGTATAGAGGAGACAAAAGGCAGGTTACTTGTAACGAGTATCCCCACTAAAGTTAGAAGAGTGACAGAGCCAAATTCAAGGGACGTTGGAGTCAAAATGCCTGGACACACGAAGTTTAAAGCAGTTTAAGTCATAGGATTAAGGAAAGATTGATTGAACGACAGAGTTCCAGAGTTTACTTGTTGAGTAGAAGAAAGACTGAGAAAATTTGCCAATTCTTGTGTTGGAAAGCTAAACAGAATAGGAGTGGGACTGTGTTGAAAGGCCAGTGCCTTGCACTCGCCGCAAGGGAGGGGGTATACACTGAGAGAGCTTTGAAGAACACTGATTTTTTGTAATAGCGATAGAAGAGTGAACGAGATGCAACGTTGCAGCATGTCGAAAGAGATTGTAGGGAACTAGTAAGAGGAGGCGAGTTGATTAGGCGAAATGCTTTTGATTCTACTCGTTCGAGAAGTGCGGTTTGGGTGGAGCCTCCCCACACATGCGAACAATACTCAATACAGGGCCGCACTGTGCCCCGATACAAAGCAAGAAGCTGTGCAGGGGTGAGAAACCTACGGAGATTGTGGAGCACACCTAATTTTTGGGAAGCTGTTTTAGCAAGAATGGTAATATGATCTTTCCCAGAAAGGCCAGTTGAATAAGATACACCTAGAATGTTGAGAGAAGATGAAGGGTTGAGTTGCATATTGTTGAAGAATAGTTGATAGTCCTGTGGAAGACTGTGATGTAGAGATTGAGGGAGCAACTGGGTCTTGGAGGCGTTGAAAGTAACAAGATTTTCTCTGCCCCAATCAAAAATGATTGAAAGATCAGACGATAGGCATTCTATGGCAACCACTTTTTGTTTAGGAGTGCTTGCATGTTAGGTTGATGTGAAAAAAACTAGTTGAATAGAGTAAAGTAGAGTCATCAGCATATGAGTGGATAGGATTGGAGGTACTGTTAAGGAGTTCATTGATAAATATTAGAAAGATAATTGGAGACAGGACAGAACCCTGAGGAACGTCAGAGTTGATAGGTTGAGGAAGTGAACGATGGCCATTCACAGCTGTAGCTATGGAGCGGTCTGAAAGGAAATTAGACACAAAAGCACAGATAGAGGGATAGAAACCGAAGGGAGGGTAGTTTGGAAATTAAAGACTTCATCAGACTCCATCAAAGGCTTTCGATATGTCTAAAGCAACAAAAAAGCCTCACCGAAGTCCCAAAAGGAGGATGGCCAGGAGTTAGTAAGATAAGCAAGAAGATCACCAGTAGTGTGGTCCTTAAGGAAACCGTACTGGCGATCTGAAAGTAAATTATGGGAAGATAAATGCTTAAGAAATTTTGAGTTGAGAATAGTTTAAAAAACATAGGAGATGCAAGCAATGAGAGCAATTGGACGATAGTTAAAAGGTTGAGAGCGGTCACCCTTCTTTGGGATAGTTTGAATAAGAACAAACTTTCAGCATGAAGGAAAAACGTTAGAGGATAGACTGAGCCGAAAGAGTTTGCCTAGGTAGGGAGTCAGCACGGAAGAACAGGTTTTGAGTACAACAGGAGGAACACCATCCGGTATGTGCGCCTTCTTAGTATAAAGCCCAGAGAAGGCCAAGAGTACATCCTTTGAATAGATTATGATATTAGGCATAAGTAAGTTAGAGGGGGGTGGAGAGGGAGGAACAGCACCGGAATCATCCAAGGTGGATTTTTTAGCAAAAGTTTGAGCGAAGAGTTGAGCTTTGTCAGAGGAAGAGGTGACAGTGGTACCATCAGTGTGGAAAAGATTAGGGAAAGATGAGGAAGTGAAATTGTTGGAGAGATTTTTGTCTAGATGCCAAAACGCTTGGGAAGAGCTAGATTTGGAAAGCTTAGAGCACTTTTTATTGATGAAAGAGATTTGGCGAGTCGAAGAGCAGATTTGGCTTGATTCCGGGCAGAGACATAATTATACAGTACAGGATTCTTGCGTTTTAAGGTGACGGTACCGTTTGGATGCTTCCTCCTTATTGAGAACAGCAGTAAAAGAAGCGTGAGTAAAACAATATTTTTTTGCATTAGTCTGAGAGACTAATAGGAAACGTGGGGATTTGGCCTGAGTAAATAGATAGATAGATAGATAGTCTGAGAGAAAGAGAAGGGTATGTCATGGACCCATAAAATACAGTCACAAGAGTACAAGACTGTTGATCAGGTTGCCAATCTATTTGGTTATAATATGCTCATAGCCAATTCACTCCCTCAGAGTATCGAAGGCTAATTTCATACTCTCCCATTCACACCTGATAACACACTGCTTGACTTTGCCGATGCTATTCAGGATAAATGTAAGGAAACAGCTAAGGATAGTACGGTAGAATTTGTTGCCAAAGCTAAACTCAATAACGCTAACACTGTAGCTGCTGTCAAACACAAAATACTTCAGGCCCAACGGAAGGCAAGCAACAACAGAAGTACACCTTACCTATCTGTCAACAAACAGCATGGTAAAGATATAAAGCCACACAACAGATACCACAGCACAAAACATGACAACCCAAGGCACAACCAAGACATAACTTGTTACTATTGTGGCAACAAAAGCCACTACAGTAAAGAATGTTTCATCAAGGAAAGGGAAGAACAGGAGATAGCCGAGAATGGAGTCTTATTGCAGATTCTGCAAGAAAAAGGGCCACTTGACAAAGTTCTGCTCACATGTAAACTTAATTAGAGAGAAAATATGAGGAAAAACACCAAATGGTAGGACACACAACAACACAAATGCTAGCAACAACACTACTGCCAGCAACACCAACAGCCAAACCAACACCAGTCCTTCCACACCAAATTCGGGGAAAAACTATGTGCCCAGAGAAGTATCACTAAACAAAGCCACTCCTCTGGGCTAACAAATGCATCCTGCCAAACACCCAAACGCAAAACTGTCAACATTAGCAGTGTTAATGAAAGTGCACTCATGTTACCTGCCAGCTGTGGTATTCATGATATAGAACTATTCCTCGACACAGGCCCTCCAGTAAGCCTCATAAGCCTTGTTAAATTCAAAAGCTTGAGAGACTTGAACCACGAAGAATCTTACCCAGATATCGAGATTAAGTCTGTAAGTAAAGACCAACTAGAAACCTTATCTAAGGTTACCCTTCCCATAGAATTCACAGAAGAGCACACAGCTAATCTGCACTTCTATGTAATCTCTGAGCTCCCAACAAACACCGACATGCTTCCGGGTTTAGAAGCTATGTCAAAAGTGAACATTATTATCCTACCACACATGGATCAAGTTCTCATTGGGGGTTTACAAGGAGAAACTGTGGAGTGCGTACGGAGTACCCAGGAAAACAGTTCTATACACCATGTTAAACACCACAAAATTAGGACAGAGTTCAAAGTAAAACCCAACTCACTTCAACGCCCAATCAAAACTAACACCTGAAAAGATTAAAGAAAGCTAAAATACACCACCCAAACCTACCTGCAATGATAACACTGTGACACTTAACCAGCAAGATGCTGACACTAGGACCAACCAATATAATCTCAGATCTAGAGGCGTGAATAATATTGTTGTGGATTACACCTTGGATACACTGATGTTCCAGAATGAGGTAACTCCAGACCTCGGTTACACCTAACTCCCTATTTTTGCTCTAAAATAAGAAATCACTCATGATTACTGTATGATTGTGTATGACCACATTATATAGATGTCATGTAGTTATTTAAGATTATTTTTTAATTATGCTATGTATTCACATACTCATATAATAAAGTTTAGTAGCTTAACTGCGATCGCATACACTCAATAATATTAATCCTTTATGTTTTGTATTGCTTTACTCGCTTAATTTACATTTAAGGATAATTATATTTATGTTTTATTATTTACAGTCTAATCTAAATTATTATTCATTTTAGCTAGGTAATTACTCTACACCCAGTTACTCTACAGTCTACACCCGGTATAGCATCCATAGTAATTCAACATTACTTGGAAATAGGTTAGGTAACCTTATTACGCACACCATACTCCCTAATATAAATATTATAGGAAGCCTGTGGGACTCATCACAGCCACCTGACGCCGCCTTCCACTCTCAATTGTTCTCGAAAAGCACACTCATGTGTATGAGTATGTATGATAAATAATGTTATGGACATATATTAAATGTCAAGACATTTTATTCAGTTGTTAGCTTTGCATAATGAACAGTTCAACACATTTTCTTTGTGATCACCTCTTTAAATTGTAATATTTCTTCCCTGGCGCATATCATATCGGACAACCAATTTGCGTGATAATCAGTTGATATTTTGTTATATGTATCATGTTTCAAACAAACAAACTAACAAACAGACACACATACAAAATGGAAGCACAAATTTAACCTCCTCCACCTTCGTTGGTAATGGTAATAATAATAATACAACAGCAGAATAATAGAAAGTACAGGTGCGAAAAAGTAGAGGTGAGACAAATATAAAAAGACTACCTTCAAAGGGACAGTATTACTGTAATTGGCCATTTAGTTTCTATACAAATGCAACATTCTTACTTTTTCGAAGTTAAAGATCAAAGAACATGTGAAATGGATAATAAGACAATCCATCACAAAACCAATATCAAAGTTTAAATTTTTCCTTCACTCAGCTCGTTTTGTTCACTCGGGAGGTTACGTTCTCGCTTCCGTTTGTCTGTCTGTTTGTTTGTTATAAACAAAATATCTCACACAATTATTTACCGTTGTTCACGAAATGTGATGGGTAGATAGGATATACGCAAAGGAAAACGTGATTCAGTTTAGGAGACGATCCGGAGATATTAACGACATTTCGTGGCCAGATAGGATATGCGCTATGAACAGATTTTCACAACATTTGGTTGGCAGATATGTTATGCATCAAGCAGGAAGTGATTCAATTTAGGAGCGATCCAGAGATTTTCACGACATTTTGTAGGCAAGTAGGATATGAACCAAGGAAAAAGTTATTCATTTTTGTAGACAATCCCGGTCATATCCTATATATGCCTTTTATTCAGTCTATAACTCTATATGCAGGATGAGGCATAGAAGGTTGAACAACCGTTGTTACTAATATAAGTAAATTTATCCAAAACCGCTATGTTTTCGCCACATGAATGTACAGACAGCAATGTTTCACCTAATAAGCTACCAAGTACTACAACTTATATTCCAATTGACCTGTAGACCAGGTCAGGAATTGTAGACCAATTCCTTGTGTAGTTCCTCAAGAGCAAGCGTGTGAGTCTTCAATGACTCAACTAGGATAACTGAATCACACGGAACTGTCCGATACAGTAACCGTTTAAAATATGAAGGTGCCAGCACCAACCCCTGCCTAACTCCTGACTTCACAGGAAAGAAGGGAGAAGCCTGTCCACCGGAATTGATAGCCCTCTCAATTCCAGTTAATAATCTGGACTCCAGATCAATAATTATTGTTGCAGGTATGTCATGGAGAAATGTTCCAGGAGTGTCCTGAACTACTGAGTCTAATATCATCATAAGGTTAACAACATTTACACTGAGAGCAATCCAGCTAGCTCTCACAAACACCTCCTCCTCCTATCCACTTCACTACACTAAACATGCACACCACACTTCAATCCTCCACACCAAAATTGAATCCAAATGATGAATTTTAGCCCAGCCTCGGAGTCCCCATGGGGGGGACCATAAATGCCCCCTCACCCGCCCGACTTTCCCCTGACGACCCCACAAAGTTACCTGGACCTCGGCCTGTTACTCTTTCTATTAATTTCTGCAACATTCGTGGACTTTTCTCTAATTTTCACTCTGTTGAACACCATCTCTCCCCCTACAAACCTGATCTTCTTTTCCTCACCGAAACTCAGGTGTCTGTAGCAACATCCAGCAGCCCCTTCTCTGTATCCTCCTACTTTCTCTATCCTAGTTTCAAAGCCAAAGGCGGATGTTGTGAATATGTGCACAACAAACTCACTTGCTCTCGTGTTCCCGATTTCGACTCCTCTGAATTCTCAACTTTATGGCTCAAACTTTCCTGTCATTCTCTTACTAAATATTTCTGTGCTGTCTATCTTTCCCCTAACTCTACCAACTTTCCCAAATTCTTTGACTATCTAAACTCTACAGTGGAACACATTCTATCCATTTCTCCTTTCTCAGAAATCTCCATCTTAGGAGATTTCAACGTTCACCACCGCCAATGGCTCTCCTCTCACACTACTGATCCACCTGGTGAACAAGCCTACGTCTTTTCTATCCTAAATGACCTAGAGCAGTTAGTTCAGCAACCCACCCGTATCCCGGATCGCTTCGGAGATCGGCCCAACATTCTTGACTTGCTTCTAACTTCTAACCCTTCTTCTTATACTGTCGATCTTTTCTCTCCTTTGGGCTCCTCCGACCATAAACTTATCTCTGTCACCTGTCCTATCTCTCCAGTACGGCCACCCGATCCTCCTAGCCGGCGGCGCTTGTGGCACTTTGGCGCTGCCGACTGGGAGGCTCTCCGGCAGTACTTCTTTGATTTCCCATGGAATTATTTCTGCTTCCGTGGCCGGGGACCCTCGGAGAGTGCTGAACGCATTACCTAGGTAATCCTATAGGGCATGGAAGCATACATTCCATTCTCTTTCTCTCAGACTAATGCTAAAAAATCTTGGTTTACTCACGCCTGTTCTACTGCTGTCCGCAATAAGGAGGAAGCACTCAAACGGTACCGACGCCTTAAAACTCAAGACTCTCATTCTTCCTATGTCTCTGCCCAGAATCAAGCCAAATCTGTTCTTCGACTTGCCAAGCACTCTTTCATTAAAAATAAATGCACTGAACTATCCAACTCTAGCTCTTCCCAAGCTTTCTGGCATCTAGCCAAAAACCTCTCCAACAATTTCTCTTCCTCGTCTTTCCCTCCCCTTTCCCACTCTGATGGCACAACCATCACTTCTTCCTCTGACAAAGCTAAACTCTTCGCTCAAACTTTTGCTAGAAACTCCACCTTGGATGATTCCGGTGCTATTCCTCCCTCTCCACCCTCCTCTCTCTTACTTATGCCTAATATCCTAATCTCTTCTAAAGATGTACTTTCTACCCTCTCTGGGCTTAATACTAATAAGGCGTACGGTCCGGACGGTGTTCCTCCTGTTGTACTCTCAAAAACTGTGCTTCCGTGCTGACTCCCTGCCTAGGCAAACTCTTTCGTCGCTGTCTATCCTCTAACGTCTTCCCTTTGTGACGCCTACCAGCGTTGGCAGAATCGCCTCCCGGTAGCCACTAGCGGTCGCCAGGGCAGTGAAATAGGCTACAGTTATCAGAGAATGTTATACTTTCTTTCTTGTGAATCGGCATGTCACAGGCAGTATAGAAGTGGTCTTTATTTTCGTCTGTGACAATGCATTATATTTTATATCATCAGTTATAAGTTTAATGTATAAGACTGAATGATACAGCTAGAGAGTGTGAGTGAGTAAGTTCAGGAGGCAGAGTGTTGTGCGCGTAGTGCTACGCGTTGTCTCGGTGACGTCATTCCACGGCCGGGCCCTCTGAGTGGCTGGCCGCTTTGCCGCCCTCCTGCCGCAGCAGGAGGTAGTCCCCCCGCACTCCTTGCTGCCTTTGTGCCTTCCTTGCTCAGAGCTTGCTTGACCAGCATAACCTTCACACCTCCCTTGCCATCTGTCCCCGAATTCCACCTATAGAACACTTTCTCTCTCTCTCAACTTCTTACCTCTTATTCTTCTAATCTATTTAACATCATAACTCCCCTTTGGTTCTGCACAATTTCATATATCGGCCATCGTATTATATGCTGAAGCTCTCAGATATTTCATGTTTAGTTATACATTTTGGAGGGGTTAACATTTTGTCTGTAGAGGTTCGACACACTCGTGGTGTCTCCCTACCTATTTCTTGGTTGTCTGCTGGGCTATTTAATGCTAGACAGGGGTGAGGCTATTGGTGTTGTGATTTCCGATGTGTACCAGGTTTTGTTGAACTTGTACAATCGCAATGGATACGTGGGAAGCCTAGGTTGTCTTTCTGACTGTGTACCTTGTGAGTTTAGCACTGTGTTGCGAGTGAGGGCTTTTGCCTCTGCCACCCAACACTGTGCTAACTCGTTTTGCTTTGACTTGAAGAGAGTCGCCAGGAGAGAACCAGATACTAGCGATCTGGATCTCTCAAGAGAGCACCCCGTCATTTAACGTAATTTGGCCGTACAGTCTTAAGGACCTCGCTAGGTTACGAGCCGATTGCTCAGCCATTGTTTCCTAGCCTACGACATCCCAGCTAGACTTTATTCGCCTAGCAGACACCCGATTATGATTATAAACTCTTATGTTATGTAAGCAGCATTTTTATTCACGTTGCCTTGGTTGTTGTTGAGTTGCACAACCCGAGCAGGCTTTTGCGTTGCCTGAGGAAGTACTTCTTTTGTTGTTGGAGATAATACTATTGCACATTTATCGTTATTCCCGTGCCAGTTAACACTGTATGTCCCTACACTTGTCATATCCTGTTCCTTTTTTTTTTTTTTTTTTTTAAGAGACAATGAACAGAGGAAGGAAAAACACAGATAAAACAAAAAGGTCCATGTGCCTAAAGGCATCCTCCATTCATAAAATGTTTGTAACAACTGGATTTAAACATTTGTAGATTGTAAGTTTGTGGAAAGCAATTCGAGGGAAGTGAATTCCAAAGAGTAGTAGCTCTGGGGATAAATTAATTCTGATAAGCAGAAGTTCTGCATTGTGGAGGAGAAAGTGTAAATTCATGGGCGCTCTCAGCTGCCCTAGTTCTACGGGAAAGATGTGGAGAGGCGGCACAATTGAAGCAAGTTCCTCGGAACAATTGCTGTGAAAATATCTGTAGAATAATGCAAGGGATGCAACGTTTCTTCGTATGGATAATGTAGGAAGGTCCTGTGTGATTGCAGGGTTATTGATTAATCTAATAGCTTTATTTTGAATTTTGTCCAACTGCCTCAATGCAACCACTCCACTTCCACCCCAGAGGTGAACAGTAATCCATCTGAGAACGCACATGACTTTTATATATTACGGCCAACTGCTCGTCAGTGAAGAATTCTCGAACTCTGTACAGGAGTCCCAGTTTTTTAGAGGCATTCTTAGCAATGCTTCTAACATAATGTGTCCAGCTCAAGTTAGTAGTTAATGTTACACCAAGAATGTCAATACTAGGGGAAGTGGGAATATTTACATCATTAACAAATATATGGGAGTCAGTGAGATTCTGTCGGTTAGAAAATTGAATGTACTTGGTTTTCTGTGCATTAAAGGAAACTAGATTCTCTTGTCCCCATTCATTAATTATAGAAAGGTCCTGGTTCAGAGAAATTGCAGTGTTTATTTTTGAATTTATAAGATCGGGTTGGGTGAAAGAATTGGTAAATGTGAAGGAACTGTGGAGTGTTGAGTCATCTGCGTAGGAATGTATTGGATTATGAGTGGTAGATATTAGATCATTGATATGAATGAGGAAAAGCGTTGGGGCCAAAACTGATCCCTGGGGAACACCAGCATTTATTGAGTGAAATTGAGAATAAAGGCCATCTACCATTACACGTATTTTTCTGTTATGAAGATAAGAAGAAATTAGTGGAACTAATGATGCAAGGCCGTAGTGTGACATCTTCGACAATAAGGATTGATGCCAGACTCTATCAAATGCCTTTGATATATCCAGTGCTATTGTATGTGTTTCACCATGTTGGTCTGTAGCTTGGTTGATTTGATGCGTAAGAAGGCAAAGAATGTCTGCAGTTGATCGACATCGTCTAAAACCATATTGCCTATCACTGATTAATTTATTATTCTCAAGATGCTTAATTATGTGATTATTTAATATAATTTCAAAGACTTTGCCAGGAGTGGAAGTTATAGCTATTGGTCTGTAGTTTGATGGATCTGAAGAGGCACCTTTTTTAGGAACTGGATGGATGTTTGCTTCTTTCCAGGGTACTGGGAAGCATGAGGTATGAGTACACAGACGGAAAAAAAATGCCAATACAGGAGCGAGCACCAAGGAGCAATTCTCAAGTACTATTGGAGGAATTTCATCTGGACCAGGAGCCTTATCTACTGAGAGATTCTGCAAAATAGTTTTGACATGTCTGGTGTGGATCTTAAGTGAGGGAATTTCAGGCGAATTAAAATTAAGTACAGGGACATCTTGATTTATTTCATCTAAGGTTGAGTTGGTGGAGAAAATATCCGCAAGAATGTTAGCTTTACCTCGTGGGTCACTTACAAGATTGCCAGTCGGAGATTTTAATGGTGGAATGGATGAAGCAGTAGTGAAGTTGGATTTGAATGAGTTAAGAGTAGACCAAAATATTTTGTTATCATTTGGATTATTTAGAAGTTTATTGGCTGCTTATGGAGAAAGTTTGATTTAGTTAGGTTTAATACAGTTTTGGCATGATTTCTGATGTTTCTAAAGTAATTAAAGGCTTCATGTGTTTTTGATCTTGTGTATGCATTGTAGGCTATTGCTTTTTGTTCAGTTACTCTAGCACAATTATTATGGTCAAACCATTTAGGTGAATTAGATCTTTTACTGTACTTTTGATGAGGAATAAAAGTTTCCATTCCAATTTTTACAAAATCTTGTATGTGGCTCAAGGTGGAGTGTGCATCATTAGAAAAGAAAGAGGTCCAGGGAATATCAATAAAGAAACCCTGAAGACCCTCCCAGTCTGCCCTATCGTAATGCCATTTAGTCACCAAAACAGGTTCAGAGTGGGAAGGTGTGGTAGGTGATAGACGGGTGGCCTGTATCAGACAGTGATCAGAATATCCAAGCGGGGACCTCACTGTAACATCATAATTTTCTGAATTGGTTGTTAAAAATAAGTCCAGTAGGTGGGAATTATGATTAGGATTATCTGGTACACGGGTGGGTTGGTTGACTAGTTGAGTGAGATTAAATGAGTCTGCAAATAGCTCACATTCGAGACCAGCATCATCAGTCCTGGCTGAATGAGTGAGCCATTCAACATTATGGACATTAAAATCACCCAACACAGTGATTTCAGAAGAAGCATTTAAGTTGAGGACACTGGGTTGTGAGGACAGAGAATCAAAAATACTTTGCTCTGGAGGAGTATTTGGGGAATGGTAGATGCAACATATGTATTTAAATTTACCAGCAGAAATTAATTTGTATATAGAATAATCAAAATAGGGATAATTGAAACTAGTAACCTCCTCCAAGGCAATTTCAGAGTTTGCGAAGCAACATGCACCTCCTTTAGGTCTGAAATTTTGGAGCAGTTGATAACCTGGAAAATTAAATCTAGATGTGTCAGATGTGGATGTTACTTGAGTCTCTGTCAAACAAAGGAGAGTAGGGGATTCTGCTTGAAGAAATTGGTGTACAGAATTGATGTTAGAGTGAAGTCCCCTTATATTACTAAAGAAAAAGCTGCACCGACGAGCAGCTTTGGGACGTTGCAATGCTCTTGACACAGTCGCATGATGACGACCGGGAGGGCCCTGTGTCAATGACCCAACCCTGCCGGGTGTGGATATCCGAGGGACCACCAGCTTTTCTCTTAACAATGGTACTGCCATATTTATAAGGTAAGTGTATGGTGTTACATGTATGATATGTAGTGGGAAGAGTAGTGTTTTATGGATAGAGGATAGCGATGCAGGGCAATGTCGTGAAGTTGGATGTGTATGTTATATAAAGAGGGTTTTCCTGATACCCCTGATGTGTGAGGCAGAAAGATATGTATCCAGCTACCAAGGCCTGGGAGATAAAATGGAATTCAGGCTATTCCCTGAGTCTCCCGAAACCTTGGCGGTAGTACTTCCCTGGGCGGGGCTGCCTACCCCTACTACCTGCTTTATATAACAGTTCAAAATCCGATTCGATCATCTTAAGCAGCATCAGACTTTCTTCAGAAGATTCCTGTTCGATGCTTTAGGACTTTCATTCACTTTCTTTAATATAGGAGTGACAGTTTATTATTGTTTAGAGTAACGTTAATTATACCTTCTTGTTTGCATTAAATCATTCCAGTGATTTAATTAAGCTCTCTATCTTTTTCCTTGTATACATTATTAACGTAATTGTATGTTGTTGTAATCAGGCTGTATCAGAGATCATCAGCCTGTAGTAGTAGTGCATTTATACCGAGTTAGAGGATACCCCGCTAACGCAGATTTAACTCTGGAGGGTATAGGTGTTTTTGTGCGCCGGCATTATAAGTTCGAGGGTTGGATCTAGTGTTACCGTTGTGGCTGTGTGCCTTTCTAGTCCAATTATTAAGAGCCCTTGTTTTATACGAGTCCCGGTCGTAACAAATGGCGACCTAGCTCAGGATTTTGTGAACTTAGAGAAATATTGCAGGAGTGTTGTGGTCATTTGTTTTTGTTTGGAGGAATATAGTGGACACAGATTTTGTTTTGGCAAGTAGTATAACACTTAAGAGTCTTCAAGCATTTTTGAGTGAATAGTGCTACATGAGAGTTTAGGTACTCCTTTTTTTTTATAAACGTTGAGAATCGGACGACGGATCAGTGTACAGTGAGGACACAGTACGGGAAGCAGGCTCTGAGGTGCAGAGGCTGGGTTTGTTAGATGACATGAGAGTAATAACTAGTGAGGAGGATGCAAGGAAATTACTGGAAATGCCTATTACTGTTAACCGGGTGGCGGGAATTGATCGAATTGGTCTCCAGTGTTTGGCCACGGTCATGGGGCATGTGGGCACTAGCAGCATGACGAGAAGTGACCTGGTGGCATGTGTGCTGGGCGGGGTGCGTGGTGCACAGGGTGGAGCGGGTGCTTTGGCACCTTCGGCCAAGCCCCCCCTCCACTCTACTCCCATCGTGCACTCTAGAACACTGGATCCGACGT
Organism: Paralithodes platypus; assembly: GCA_032716605.1. Classification (NCBI taxonomy): domain Eukaryota; kingdom Metazoa; phylum Arthropoda; class Malacostraca; order Decapoda; family Lithodidae; genus Paralithodes; species Paralithodes platypus. Next base: position 15,110,766 of record CM064480.1, on the reverse strand, counting down.
TCCCGCAGGCCGATAGTCACTGGCAGCGTGGTTTGCCCCCGGGTGGATCACAGGGGGGGTCTCCAATTGTTGCATCTCCTCCTACTCAAGGTTTAACTGCAGATATGCTCTTCCAGCTGGAGATGGCTAAAATGCAGGCTGAGCAACGAAGGCATGAGGCTGAGCTTGAGCAACGAAGGCATGAGGCTGAGCTCAGGATTCAGGCTACGAAGTACTGTGCAGACATAGATCTTGAGAAGTCTCGGGTGGAGTCAACAGGGCAGCGTCTCGGTTCTGGGAATCGAGGTCTTGATCAGTCTTTATCGCACCTTCTTAAGTTAGTCCCTGTATTTGACGAGTCGGGTGTCACCGAATTTTTTATGCGTACAGAACAATTTTTCAAGTGTACGGGCGGCGATCTGACGTTGAATCTTAAAGAAAAAACCCCAAAAACTCTTCAGGAGGCAGCTGAGATGGCTGACCTTCGGTTATCTTTGATTCGTGGGTGCGGTTCTGCACAGAGAGGTGATGCAGGCAATAAGGAGCGTAACCCTCCCCCTCCCCGAAACACTGATACACATAATTACCATAACAACAAGAGCAATGATATTAAGTCTGAGCATAAACCTAATGCCGTCCCGTTTAGAAAGGGTCCGGGTCCTTCCTCACCTCAAGGGAAGCCCAAGGGAAAGCTAGAGTGTTTTCATTGTCATGAGGAGGGGCATTTTGCAAGAGCCTGTTCAAGCAAGCTACGTAATGCAGTTGTGTCTTTGGCTCGCAACATTGGGGTGTCCCCGAAGTTGTCTGAGTTTGCCCGGGTATAACGTCAGAGGCTGGGACACAGCCAGTGGAGAAGAATCCGGAAGGCTCGAACCCTGTCCACGATGTCTTTTGCGACCATCGAGGGCGTAGCTGCGTGAAGTGGGCTGGTAAGAAGCATGGAGTTGAGCTATTGCGAGACACGGGTGCCTCTCAGACTTTGATGAAGAACTTTACTGGTAGACCAATAAACGCGGCACGGGTGGTTGTGGTGCAAGGTATCAATGCTACCAGGTCATACCCATTGGTCAGGATGGAACTGGAGGTAGATGGTGTGACTCGAGAGTTGGATGTTGGAATTGTGGAGAACTTGCCTGTTGGGACCTGTAGAGATCATTCAGCGCTACTTCTAAAAATTAAAATATCATCACAAGAATATCAAAATTTAAAACACATTAAGATAGCAAGTAGCGATACATAAAACGGATAACATATCGATAGAGGAATATCAAAAGTAAAAATCACTGGATAATTAAATATCATAACAAATACCGCAATCCAATAAATAAGATCGGAGCTTAAACACATCTGCATCTTGGCCAAGAATGTCAGACAGGGAAAGGAAAGGAAAACCTACAGATCATCTGGGAAATGAGTAATTACAACAAGAGGTTAGAATGTGGCTTACAGACAGCACCTCGTCACACACAGCACACAGCGGTGGGCGATCATTATGTAATATGTATTTGTGCGTCATATATGTGTGACCAATACGCAACCTTGTGAGTACTATTTCCGTACGTCTACCTAAGTGAATGGGTGAAAAGTCCCAAAGCTTCACAGAAGGGTGAATGGCTTTTGTTACGTCCTGGGATATATAAACACTGGGCTCTTTCTATTGGACTAGGTATGCCGTAACAAGCAACAACGGAAAACGCTAGATCCAACCCTTATATATAAACCCAGGCAACAAACCACCCTAAACCGTCAAGAGTCCTGCCTGGACAACGAGGTATCCTATGACTTGGTTACAGGGTGCACGCACTATAGACTGCTGATAGTCAAGCAGGCTATATAAAAGATCACACAATTAAGTTGACTTAAAGTTTCAAGGAAAAGATAGATAACGGAATTAAATTGCAGAAACAATTTAATAACAAACTAGAAGAAATTACATTTAACGTTACGTTAATTAATACAACTAATCACCCCTGCGTGAAAGAAGGTGAAAGCAAACAGTCCTCAAAACATCGTACAGGTAGACAAGATGCGGGTTTCTAAACTGCATGCGGCTACTGTAGGATCTGATGCTTAGCAAAGAAAGTACGTTACAGATTTAGAGAATTCTTAACTCATAAGCAGGAATAAATACTAGTGATAGGACATACAGTGTATAATGGCATAGGTATAATTAAATAAAGGCAGCAACTCGCAACATAACCACATACAGGTGTGCTTCTCACTCTTAGTCAGGCAAGCCTGCTCGGACAGAGTCTCTAAGCCACACCCTGACTCACAATGCTCACAAAAACGGTAAACTGTGGCACAATAACAAGCATACAGAGATAATAAACCCCTAGCTGTTAATCTGTCAGGTGGCAGAGGTCTAGCCGGAAGGATATAGGCTTCGGATACCCGGGCTGAGCCACCTGCTCTAGCCTAGGGACGTTCCCAGGTCTGTGCGCCAAATTACTCTAGTTGAAAGGGTGCTCTCTTGAGAGACTCAGATCGCAAGTATCTGACTCTCTCCTGGCGACCCTAAAACAAAAGCAAGACGTGCTAGCGCAGTGCTGAGTGGACTAGGCCTCACACAACACAACGCTAGACACACAGGGACACAGACAAGATAATGCCCCCAGACTCCCACGGGTATCCTAGTAAAGTCGTGCGGGTCCACGGGACTCGCACCAGCAGACTTTACTTAAAGGATCGCAAAAAGCCCCCCCTCCGGTCTAGCCCCTGCTAACCTGACACAAGAACACACTAGCAAGCATGAAACCACCAAATATGAGACAACAACAAAGATTCCTAGGTCTCATTAACAATTACATCCCTGCATAAGGCCCAAAATCCTATCTAGTTATCTGAGAGCTCGTCGTTAATACAATAATAGATATAAGGTCTATCAAGGGGATGGGATAATTAAATAGATTGGTGAAGTAGTGGAAAGAAGGTATACAAAGTAAGAGAGAACGTTTCTAAGTGGGGTTAAGAGGGATAGATATCAAGGGGGTCCAAAGGGTACGACAATGAGGTGAGCTCTAAGTCTTGAATCTGTCTGGACCCCCCCCCCCCTAGGCATGCAGAATACATCCCAGACTTGGCAACACTCAACACAGTTGCCGGGTCAAAATCCTCTACCCCGTGCGTGAGTCGAAACTAAGCCTAACGTTGCAATCAAATATATGTGGCAGCGCTTCAGGCTCGTCCCAAGCTGGTCTCTCCGCGCGAAGCAACGTCCCAAGCCGGTCTCTCTCTCCCGCTCATCTCTCCCCGCTCTCACTAGACTTACATCTTATATATTATAATGAAACAATCAACTATCGAGAATAAAATATACTAAGATGCGTTGGTTAAGAATAAGGGCAGCTTCAAGCTGTGAAACAACATAAGAATATCCCATACATTAGTTACATTGTCGTAGGATATATACTAAGGGAAAGCCTGCCGGCCGGCTACCACCAGCCGGTTTCTAAACGGCTGGGCAGCCGACGCGTGCGCATGCCTGCACGTGGTTACTATGCAGAAGCGTCACACCTCCCCTAAGATATAAGACCCTTGACTAAGTTCTTCATATCTAACAGAAAGCTTCTCATGGTACCACACACTGTTGCGACACAAGGCACTATATATAAAGACAAAATAAAGACTGTTGCGCTCCACCGAGCAAGTTCAACTAACTCAGCGACAATAAGCGAAAACATTCAACTTAGATACTGCTACAACATCTTATACAAAATTCTACACGTTATAAAAAATAAAGAGTTTTTATAAGATTTTTGCTTTTTTAATTTGTTTTTTTCGGCTGAACTACAGTGACAGCCTATTTTCCTCCACACTCAACCCTCAATCCTGTGGCAGTCTAACCAACATCATCCACCCTTGATAGACAATCCGCTATCACGTTATCAGAACCGGCAATATGGCGTATGTCCAGATTATACTCCTGAAGCATGAGTGACCACCTGGTCAGCCTCATATTCCGGTTATGAAACTGATTCAAGAATTTCAGAGGGTGATGATCGGTATAAACCACTACGACTGGTCCGAAAGCAGGAACATATACATCGAAGTGCCTGAGCGCCAGCACTATCGCCAGGAGTTCTTTTTCAATTACAGAGTAATTCCTTTGTGCACTATTGAATTTTTTACTGTAAAAACTCACTGGATGTTCAATACCTTCATCATCTGTCTGTAACAAGACAGCCCCAGCCCCTACGCCACTGGCATCAGTCGCCAGCTGAAAAGGTCTGCTGAAGTCCGGGGCCCTGAGTATGGGGTGGGTACATAACAGGTGTTTTACCAAGGAAAACGCCTCTGCACACTCAGGAAACCACCGGAACTTCTTGTCCTTAGATAATAAGTCCGTTAAAGGTGCAAGTACAGTCGAATAGCCTTTGATGAAGCGACGATAATAGCCTATCATACCTAGAAACCGCATGATTTGTTTCTTAGTCGTAGGCTGGGGAAACTGATCGATGGCTTTGATCTTTGTCTGTGGAGGGCACACCTGACCCTTCCCCACCTCGAACCCCAGGTACAAAACTGTGGCTTTGACAAAATCGCACTTACCCAGGTTTACCACCAAACCTGCTTCATTCAGTTTATTAAAAAGCTGTCCGATGTGAGCACAGTGACTGTTAAAATCATCGTCGTATATTATGACATCATCTAGGTACACCGTACAGTTGGGAATGTCGGCTACAATGTCGTTCATTAATTTCTGAAACGTTGCAGGGGCATTTTTCAGCCCGTATGGCATACCATGGCAATGATATGTGGCACCGTCCACCACAAACCTCTCGCGCTCGCTCAGACAAGGGCACTTGCCAATAACCCTTAACAAGGTCTATCTTAGTGAGGAACTTGGCTTTTCCTATCTTATCCACACTGTCATCCACGCGAGGGAGAGGGTAGGCATTTGTGGGGGTTAACCCCTTCAACCTGCGGAAATCTATACAAAACCGCACCTTGCCATCTGGTTTGGGCTGCAGTGTGACTGGGGAAGTCCACCTTACTGCACCCTCAGAAATCAGCCCACGTTTCAGCATATAATCCAGCTCTTCCCTAAGTGCTGGTAATTTAATAGGGGGAACACGGTATGGCACTGATTTAAAGGGCGGGTGGTCCCCAACATCGACATCGTGCACCGCTTGAGTAGTGAGGCCAGGATGCTCCTCGAAAACAGCTGGGTTTGAATCAAACAAGTGCTGCACAGCTACACGCTGTTGCTCAGGCAGGTGCAATATCAACTCGTGAGCCACTTGTCTAGAATTCCCCGCCCACTGATCCGCGGAAACATGACAATCCAAATTATCCTCCCCCGCAGCTTGACTGTCCCTTCCTCCTTCTCCACCACGATCGCTGCAGATCAACACCGGGACAGTGAGAGGCTCGGAGGGGCGCCTCACATACTCTTTCATCAGATTTACATGGCAAAGTTGGTTCTTTTGCTTACGATCAGGAGTAGTTACTAAATAGTCTAGATCAGAAACCTTCCTTACAACCCGATACGGACCAGAATACTTGGCAGACAAGGGGTGTCCCACCAGAGGCAGTAGTATCAGTACCTCCTGATCTACTTCAAACTCCCTCAGCTTCACCTTCTGGTCGTATCTGTCCTTCATCTGAGCTTGTGAACTCTTAAGGTTCCGACCTGCTACCTCCAGGCTCTTTAGCATTCTCTCACGGCTTTCAACAACATACTTCAGAAGCGAGCATGGCTTTGTGACTCCCTCCCAGATTTCCTTGACTATGTGGAGGGGCCCCCTGACCCTGTGTCCAAAAACCAACTCGTTCGGGCTAAATCCCAAGCTCTCCCCAGGTACTTCTCTCGCAGCAAATAAAACGTATGGGAGACCTAGATCCCAGTCCTTCCCATTTTCCATGCAATAACACCACAACATACTCTCGAGAGTCGAGTACCACCTTTCCAAAACTCCCTGACTCTCGGGATGGTAGGCAGATGACCCCACAGACACTATCCCATGTTGCTGCATGGTCTGCTTAAACAGAGCAGAAGTAAAATTGGATCCCTGATCAGACTGGATCTCCTGAGGGTAGCCATAACGAGAGAAATAGACAAGTAGGTTTTTGACAACAGTCTTATCCATCTCGTTGCGCATGGGGTAAGCATCTGGATACCGTGTTGCTACATCCATTACAGTTAGTAAAAATTTATTGCCGGCACTAGTGGGGGGCAATGGGCCAACCATATCGATAACTACTTTGCTGAAGGGCGGCCCAATGACAGGGATGGGTTGTAACAGGGCTCTCGGGATGACCTGATTGGGTTTCCCAACAACTTGACAAGTGTGACACTGTGACACCCATGACACGACACACACCATTAACCCAGGCCACCAGAAAAGCTTGCTCAGAGCTGCCTCCGTCTTACGTGCCCCCAGGTGCCCTGCCAAAGGCACATCATGAGCTAATCTCAATAAGCTCTCACGGCACACCCTCGGTACTACTAACTGGTCCACTAATCCTGACCCGCCATCCCACTTTTTCTTGGGATCCTGATGTCTCCGATACAAGATCCCCTCGGACAAGAAAAAATCACCAGGCTGCGCATCCCCATCGCTCTCCAGTTCGACAGCACCATTACCACACGCCCTGACTTCAGGATCTTCCAGCTGCAAGGAACATATATCAGCAGGTGCGAGATTATCCAGGTTCATCGTAAATAATTTATTTCCACCTCCAATGTCCTGCTGAGCCATCCTTTCCTCACGCTGCGCATAACGATGCTGCCGCAGAGTCTCTTCCTGCCCTGCACCTGCACTAGCGGTGACAGGCCCCGGGGCCTCTCCAGACTCTAACATAGGTGCCAATAATGAGTCACCGAGAAACACTGCCGGTTCAAAACTCTCCAATTGACCAACACTTCCCGTTTTCTTGTGACCTTTCCTTCGCGGTTTGATAGACTGAGGTGGTGGCTGCAAGGCTCCGGATGTCTGAGAACGCGTCACAACACACGCCATGGTTTGTACGGTACACTTCTCAACCCACTCAAGTTCCTCCCTACTAACGTTGGCCGACTTCTTGGCGACGACCAAGGGTGAAACCTTAGAAGCAGGCACCGCAAAGTCGTTGCCGAGGAGGAGGTCGACGCCCCCAACAGGCAAGTTCTCTACAATTCCTACATCCAGCTCCTTCGCCACACCACCCACCTCCAGCTCCATCCGCACCAGCGGGTAGGACTTCGTAGCATTGATCCCCTGAACTACCACCACCCGAGCAGCGTTAATCGGTCTACTAGTAAAGTTCTTTAACAAGGTCTGAGAAGCCCCCGTATCACGCAATGGCTTAACTCCTCGCCTTTGGCCAGCCCACCTCACAAAACCATGCCCTCTATGACCCCCAAAGACGTCGCGGACAGGGTTCGAGCCTTCCGGACTCTTGAACACAGGCTGTGTCCCACCCTCTGACGAACTACCCTTGGCAAACTCAGAAGATATAGGCGAAACCCCTATGCTGCGGGCCAATGACACAACCTTGTTTGGTGGCTTGTTCGGACAAGCATTTGCAAAGTGACCCTCCTTGTGACATGCGAAGCACTTTTTACTCTTTGGTTTCCCTTGGGAGTGGGAGGTACCATTAGACTTCTTATACGGGACGGTATTTGGTTTATGTTTAGTTTTATTGTCATTGCTAGATGGTTTTGTGTATTTATGTGTATCAAAATTCTTGGGAGGGGGAGGGGTACGATCCTTTGCAATCGACTCACTCCTAGCTGCTGCTCCACACCCTCGAATTAATGACAGTCGGAGGTCAGCCATTTCTGCTGCCTCCTGGAGAGTTCTAGGATTTTTGTCCTTTATATTTAATGTTAAGCCCCCGCCTCTGCACTTAACACCTTAAGAGCGGCCTATGCGGTTTATTTATATGTACCGCCCAGCGGGGTGTTTTTAGCCAAAATAGGGCTGTTTACGTGATCATTTTCATGCCTAAATAAGACCCAGAACGTAAAACAAGTATCTATCCCTGAAAGGGCATAAACAGAGCTTTCGAATGACACCATAACGATCCTTTTATGATGGCTAGTTTTCTTGCAATAACCGTGCAACGCGAGTGCAAAAAGCATGTAATTAGCCACTTTCCCGATACAATTCCTTATATAGCGAGTGAGAGAGGGAGGAGGGAGCTGGGATTCGTGTCAGTATGTTCGCCGCGGTGGTCTGGAGCAGTCATACGCTCGCTACTCTCCTGCCACCACTTGTCTCTCTCTCTCAGCAACATTACGTGCTGAAATTGCCACTCGACCTATGTCGAGCGCCGCCACATAGTCCAGCTTTATTTAACTCGACTTATGTTGCTCGCCGCTAATTAAATTAAAGAACTGCTCCAAGAGAACCAGCTCACTCAACTCCTCAAAAGTAGCTGCCCTCTCAGAATGCAGCCAATGTCGTAGTGCATCAGACAAGTCCCGGGCGTGTTCTAGGAAGGTACTATCCTTGCCCTTAGTAACACCCCGAAACTTCAAGCGGTAAGTTTCTGGTTGTAACTCATAGGCCTGTAGCACAGCCTTCTTTAGCTCATCATAAACTACACAGGACTCTAAAGGTAGTGCATCATACGCTTTTAGCCCCTTTCCTAGGAGTCTTGATGAAACTAATGCTGCCCACTTTTCCTGAGGCCACTGGTGTTCCTGACACTTCTTCTCAAATCGCATAAAAAACTCAGCCACACATAATTCATCGAACACAGGAACTAGTTTAAGCAGGTGCGACAATGATTGGTCCCGATGTCTGTTACCGCCCCCAATATTTCGCCCTGTTACCTCCACTCGAGATCTCTCCAGCTCCCTGTCAGCCCGATACCTAGTAGACTCTGCCTGCAGTTCAGCCTCTCGTATAGCTGTTCTCTCTGCAGCCTCAGCCTGCACACTAGCCTGTCTCTCGGCAGCCTCAACCTGAGCTCTAGCAACCTCAGCCTGCACACTAACCTGTCTTTCGGCGGCCTCAACCTTGGCCATCTCAAGCCGAAACAACAAATCTGGAGTCAACCCTTGAGGAGGGGAAGGTGCATTTAATGGAGAGGGTCCCTGTGATTGAATTCCACACTGCCATTGACCATCAACTTGGGGGTATGTAATAAATTCAGGCACCCTGACGTTTGATATGGGGGTAGAGTGGAGGGGGGGCTGGGGACCGGGGCCCCCAGTCGCCTCTCCACCCAGGTCTCTCCCTTCTAAACCCAATATCAAAGTCCTCAGCTGATCTTTCCTCATGCCACTTAAACCCTGGTGACCCTGAAGACCTGCCACACACTTTAAGCCATACTTATTCAGCTTCAACACCCTGGCAGCGGTAAGGGGCACCTCTAAAAAATCTTCTAGCACCCTCCTCGCTATCGACTAGCCACTCCACAGGTCTTTCTCCCTCCGAGCCCGTATCGTAACCTGACCCATCACTGTGTTCTGATGTATTAGACATGTTTGTGTACTGCAGTAATTATCACGGTTATAGAATGTGCCTTATCTTCTATGCAAGTATGTATATACTAATGATATTTAAAGTCTTTAATGTGTTATATTGGTTGCTCCAAAAAAAAACTCTATGTCCACTGCATTCCTCTAATCATAAGGAATCTCAAAACAAATGATCACTATATTCCTCTGTTCAGTAAATCCTATGTAAGGTCGCCATTTGTTACGTCCTGGGATATATAAACACTGGGCTCTTTCTATTGGACTAGGTATGCCGCAACAAGCAACAACGCAAAACGCTAGATCCAACCCTTATCTATAAACCCAGGCAACAAACCACCCTAAACCGTCAAGAGTCCTGCCTGGACAACGAGGTATCCTATGACTCGGTTACAGGGTGCACGCACTATAGACTGCTGATAGTCAAGCAGGCTATATAAAAGATCACACAATTAAGTTGACTTAAAGCTTCAAGGAAAAGATAGATAACGGAATTAAATTTGCAGAAACAATTTAATAACAAACTAGAACGTTACGTTAATTAATACAACTAATCACCCCTGCGTGAAAGAAGGTGAAAGCAAACAGTCCTCAAAACATTGTACAGGTAGACAAGATGCAGGTTTCTAAACTGCATGCGGCTACTGTAGGATCTGATGCTTAGCAAAGAAAGTATGTTACGGATTTAGAGAACTCTTAACTCATAAGCAGGAATAAATACTAATGATAGGACATACAGTGTATAATGGCATAGGTATAATTAAATAAAGGCAGCAACTCGCAACATAACCACATACAGGTGTGCTTCTCACTCTTAGTCAGGCAAGCCTGCTCGGACAGAGTCTCTAAGCCACACCCTGACTCACAATGCTCACAAAAACGGTAAACTGTGGCACAATAACAAGCATACAGAGATAATAAACCCCTAGCTGTTAATCTGTCAGGTGGCAGAGGTCTAGCCGGAAGGATATAGGCTTCGGATACCCGGGCTGAGCCACCTGCTCTAGCCTAGGGACGTTCCCAGGTCTGTGCGCCAAATTACTCTAGTTGAAAGGGTGCTCTCTTGAGAGACTCAGATCGCAAGTATCTGACTCTCTCCTGGTGACCCTAAAACAAAAGCAAGACGTGCTAGCGCAGTGCTGAGTGGACTAGGCAATGGCCCTCACACAACACAACGCTAGACACACAGGGACACAGACAAGAAAATGCCCCCAGACTCCCACGGGTATCCTAGTAAAGTCGTGCGGGTTCACGGGACTCGCACCAGCAGACTTTACTTAAAGGATCGCAAAAAGCCCCCCCCTCCGGTCTAGCCCCTGCTAACCTGACACAAGAACACACCAGCAAGCATGAAACCACCAAATATGAGACAACAAAAAAGCTTCCTAGGTATCATTAACAATTACATCCCTGCATAAGGTCCAAAATCCTATCTAGTTATCTGAGAGCTCGTCGTTAATACAATAATATATATAAGGTCTATCAAGGAGATGGGATAATTAAATAGATTGGTGAAGTAGTGGAAAGAAGGTATACAAAGTAAGAGAGAACGTTTCTAAGTGGGGTTGAGAGGGATAGATATCAAGGGCGTCCGAAGGGTACGACAATGAGGTGAGCTCTAAGTCTTGAATCTGTCTGGAACCCCCCCCCTAGGTATGGAGAATACATCCCAGGCTTGGCAACACTCAACACAGTTGCCGGGTCAAAATCCTCTACCCCGTGCGTGAGTCGAAACTAAGCCTAACGTTGCAATCAAATACATGTGGCAGCGCTTCAGGCTCGTCCCAAGCTGGTCTCTCCGTGCGAAGCAACGTCCCAAGCCGGTCTCTTTCTCCCGCTCGTCTCTCCCCGCTCTCACTAGACTTACATCTTATATATTATAATGAAACAATCAACTATCGAGAATAAAAAATACTAAGATGCGTTGGTTAAGAATAAGGGCAGCTTCAAGCTGTGAAACAACATAAGAATATCCCAGACATTAGTTACATTGTCGTAGGATAATTATACTAAGGGAAAGCCTGCCGGCCGGCTACCACCAGCCGGTTTCTAAACGGCTGGGCAGCCGACACGCGCGCATACCCGCACGTGGTTACTATGCAGAAGCATCACACTTTAAATTTTTGGTTAGTGCTAGAGAGGGAAGACCACCTCAATTGCCACCTCTCCCGAATCAGCGACCGGATACTGCATTTCAAATCCTTCGAGGAGATAGAGAACCGGCCCTCACACTCCAGTACAGCCTCCTTTGCTTTTGTGTCAGCCTCCTCGTTGCCCTGGATCTCCACATGAGCTGGGACCCAACAGAAATTAATCATTTTGTGTTTAGATGCTAAGCGATAAAGCCATGTCTGGATGTCCTGAACTAATGGGTAAACAGGAGAGTAAACTTGAATGGCAGAAAGAACACTCTGTGAATCAGTGTAAATAGTGAAATCTGTTCCAGTGGAGTCGCGTGCCACTTTCAAAGCTTGGATAATAGTATACGCCTCCGCACTAAAGACAGAGGCAACCCCAGGCAATCGAGCAAGGCGAGTTGTGTCCTTAAAAACCACCGCACAACCCACACCTGATGCCATTTTCGACCCATCAGTGTACAATGCTGAAGTAGATTTATGGACTTTGGAGTGATCGAGAAACATGGCCTTTGCTGCAGCTGGAGATAATTTTGCCTTGTAACTGGGAAGAATGCATACTGACGGAGAGGGGAGAACCCACGGGGCAAACGAGGGGAACTTTACCTCTCTTATTGAAACGGAGTTCAAATGCGAGTCATTAAACACTTCCCTCATGCGGATCTGGAGAGGCTTGAGGAAGCTTTTACGTGCCTCATACCGTGGAAGGAAACGGCTATCGGTGACCGAGCGATAAGCAGGGTTATTATGTTCCCTCCACCAACCGACTTTATTCCTAAACTCAATTAATGAAATCAACAAATACATGTGGCAGTCCAGGGATTCGAACCTAGGATGGTTATCAGGGGAACTGCGAACCCTAAACATTAAACGTAATCCAAGCTCTTCCCTACGGAGATCCAGAGGCAATTCCCCTGCCACAACATACATGCTTTCTGCAGGCGATGTACTGAAAGCACCTGTGCATATCCTCATGGCTGAATTGTGTACCGGGTCCAACAACTTTAAAATAGACTTGTTTGCCGAAGAATATATCTGACAGCCATACTCCAATTTAGATCGGCACAGAGCATCATAAATCCTGAGGAGGGATGAACAGTCTGCACCCAAGGACTTATTACTAAGCACTTTCAGGATGTCCAAGGACCGCATAACACACGTTTTAAGATCAAGAATATGTTCCTTCCAAGCAAGAATGCTATCCAGAGTGAACCCTTGGAATTTGACTGAACTTTTATATGGTAAAATATTACCATTAAGAGGAAGGTGCGGTACAACTGAAGTTTTTTCCTAGAACACTTTATTGCCACAGTCTTCTGAGGGGAAAAAGTGAAACCCCACTCATTCGCCCACTGGACTGCCAAATCGATGGCTTTCTGCAAGTGTCGCCTAGCCATATCGGGATCAGCCTCTGAATAATATATCGCATAGTCATCTACAAACAACGAACTTTGCACCAATGGTTCCATAGAAACCATCACCACAACACTGTTTACAGCCATTATGAAACAAAAAACACTTAGCACACTCCCCTGAGGAACCCACTCACGCTGCATAAGTTTATCAGAAAGACAATTCCCGACCCTAACACTGATATAGCGAGTGCGTAGGAAACTCTGGATAAACAACCGCATTTTCCTGGTCAGGCCTAGCTTACGCATTTCTTGCACTATACCAAATCTCCATGTTGTGTCATACGCCTTTTGCAAGTCAAAGAAAACACTAAGTGTATGTTTATTAGTAACAAATGTATTCTGGATATCAGTTGTGAGACGCAAGAGAGGATCAAGGGTAGATCTGTTTTTACGGAAGCTGAACTGAACCGGGGAAATGTGATTACCAGTCTCCAACCACCATACCAACCTGTGGTTTAGCATTTTTTCAAACAATTTACATAAACAACTGGTTAGAGCAATGGGTCTATAGCTGGAAGCCAATTTTGCATCTTTCCCAGGCTTTAGGATGGGAAGGATTAAAGACACTCTCCAACTCCACGGCAATAGTGACATACTCCAGATTTCATTGAAAATACACAACAACAAAAATAGAAAAGCTTCTGGGAGATGTCTGATCATGTCATAATGCACGCCATCCTCTCCCAGGGCAGAGGAGCCGGCGCGTGTTTCATATGTGACAAAGAAGCCCCATCCTCTGAACTCAGACAAGTTATGACGATGAACCTCAATAACAGACTTAATGAATGTGCCCAAACTTTAAATGACGGAAAACTTCTTGCAAGACTCAGCGGTGGAGATGCTATTGCACAGGAGCTCAAATACCATTTTGCATGCTTGACAGACCTGTACAATAGAGAGAGGACGTACCTCAGAGCCACCAAGAGACTGGAACAGGAACGTGCACCCGAAGAGGATGCCCACCCACAGGCATTCTCAGAGCTAGTCACATATCTAGTGGAGACCACCAGATCTGGCGAGGGTCCTGCAGTCTTCCGACTTGCAGACATAGTTCACTTGTATGCAGAGAGCAGAGAGTGTGACTTGAAGGAGTTCTTCCGTCATGAGAACCAGTCACATCCTGCTGCCCTCAGTGATGGTGGAAAGCTCCACACCTGTCAGAAATCCCACCTCACTACCATTTCTCCTTGGTGCTCGCTCCTGTATTGGCAAAATTTTTCCGTCTGTGTACTCATACCTCATGCTTCCCAGTACCCTGGAAAGAAGCAAACATCCATCCAGTTCCTAAAAAAGGTGCCTCTTCAGATCCATCAAACTACAGACCAATAGCTATAACTTCCACTCTCGGTAAAGTCTTTGAAATTATATTAAATAATCACATAATTAAGCATCTTGAGAATAATAAATTAATCAGTGATAGGCAATATGGTTTTAGACGATGTCGATCAACTGCAGACATGCTTTGCCTTCTTACGCATCAAATCAACCAAGCTACAGACCAACATGGTGAAACACATACAATAGCACTGGATATATCAAAGGCATTTGATAGAGTCTGGCATCAATCATTATTGTCGAAGATGTAACACTACGGCCTTGCATCATTAGTTCCACTAATTTCTTCTTATCTTCATAACAGAAAAATATGTGTAATGGTAGATGGCCTTTATTCTCAATTTCACTCAATAAATACTGGTGTTCCCCAGGGATCAGTTTTGGCCCCAATTCTGTTCCTCATTAAAATCAATGATCTCATATCTACCACTCATAATCCAATACATTCCTACGCAGATGACTCAACACTCCACAGTTCCTTCACATTTACCAATTCTGTCACCCAACCCGATCTTATAAATTCAAAAATAAACACTGCAATTTCTCTGAACCAGGACCTTTCTAGAATTAATGAATGGGGACAAAAGAATCTAGTTTCCTTTAATGCACAGAAAACCAAGTACATTCAATTTTCTAACCGACAGAATCTCACTGACTCCCATATATTTGTTAATGATGTAAATATTCCCACTTCCCCTAGTATTGACATTCTCGGTGTAACATTAACTACTAACTTGAGCTGGACACATTATGTTAGAAGCATTGCTAAGAATGCTTCTAAAAAACTGGGACTCCTGTACAGAGTTCGAGGATTCTTCACTGACGAGCAGTTGGCCGTGATATATAAAAGTCATGTGCGTTCTCAGATGGATTACTGTTCACCTCTGTGGGGTGGAAGTGGAGTGGTTGCATTGAGGCAGTTGGACAAAATTCAAAATAAAGCTATTAGATTAATCAATAACCCTGCAATCACACAGGACCTTCCTACATTATCCATACGAAGAAACGTTGCATCCCTTGCATTATTCTACAGATATTTTCACAGCAATTGTTCCGAGGAACTTGCTTCAATTGTGCCGCCTCTCCACATCTTTTCCCCGTAGAACTAGGGCAGCTGAGAGCGCCCATGAATTTACACTTTCTCCTCCACAATGCAGAACTTCTGCTTATCAGAATTCATTTATCCCCAGAGCTACTACTCTTTGGAATTCACTTCCCTCGAATTGCTTTCCACAAACTTACAATCTACAAATGTTTAAATCCAGTTGTTACAAACATTTTATGAATGGAGGATGCCTTTAGGCACATGGACCTTTTTGTTTTATCTGTGTTTTTCCTTCCTCCGTTCATTGTCTCTTAAAAAAAAAAAAAAAAAAACAAATCTTCAGAGCCAAGTTACAACCCCTGAGGCAGAGCCAGACGCCGACACCATCATCATTGATGGTGCAGCATTGGTGAACAGTCTGCCCCCACGAAGTTCAAAGACGTTCGAAGAGTACGCAATGCTCGATGTCCTTCCTAGAATACAAGCATACTCTACCAAGTACAAGAGAACAGACATTGTGTTTGATGTCTACCGGCCATCTAGTCTGAAAGCTGAAACTAGATCAAAGCGAGGACGCGGGATGAGACGCAGGGTGACATATATATATATATATATATATATATATATATATATATATATATATATATATATATATATATATATATATATATATATATATATTACATTAATAAAAGCTAATTGTTATTCACGGCTTGACCTTCGATAATATCGACCAATCACTTGATAAGGGATCAAATTTACTATGTCAGCTGAAGAAAGAACGACTATTATAATGACATTGAGTGATACTGTTAAACATTAAACAATTAACTAGTTAAATAACTCGTTCTTGATTCCCCATTAAATACGTTCTCAAAAAAAATAGAAATAATGCCTGTCCTTAAATAAGATAACATTGGAAATCAGTAATGATGAGTTAGGTTATTAAGGGTTCATTATTATTACCTACAGTATATGCAAGTGTTTTAGTTTCCACATTCGTGCCATACTGAAATGTTGCAGGAAGAAATATCACTTTCGCGTTATTTCCAGCTAGTGCAAAGTGGTAATTACATTACTGACACATAAAATGAAAGGTAGCAAAAATCCCTTCCGGTCCGTCTATGGCCCGGTGACTGTTGTCCGAGGGACCTTTGTTGTATATTATTATGGGTCGTAAACATTTACAACATCATTTATGTGTGGAATTATTATTAGTATATATTTCATGAGCACTTCCCAAAAATATATATAATACTAAAAACAGGACAAACTAGCAGTGCGTTCCGTTGACAGCGAGCAGATAATTGTTCCGTTAGAGCACTTTGCTAGGCTAGCAGTTCTCTCTTAGCTTATCAGGTTAATTTTTTGTCCTATGTGTATGAAGGAGACAGAAGGCAGGCTACCTGTTATGAGTGTCTCCTTTCGTGTGCCGGAACACACAAAGTAAAGTAGTTTAAGTTATAGGATGAAGGAAAGATTGATTTAGGGAGAGAGTTCCAGTTCAACGTCCAGAGTTCACTCGTTGAGTAGAAGAAAGACTGAGAAACTTTGCCAATTCTTGGGATAGAAAGCTGAACAGAATAAGAGTGGGACTGTCTTGAAAGACGAGTGCCTCGCACTCGCCGCATTGAGGGAGCTCTGAAGAACACTGATTGTTGTAATAGTCATAGAAGAGTGAAAGATATGCAACATTACGACATCTAAAATGAGATTGTGGGGAACTAGTAACAGGAAGTGAGTATGAGGCGAAATACTTTTGATTTGATTTTTTCGAGAAGTGCAATATGAGTGAAACCTCCCCTCACATACGAACAATACTCAATACAAAGGGCGCACTGTTCCCCGATACAGAGCAAGAAGCTGTAATTATCATTAGACAATGTTATCCAGCTTAGGAAGGATCTCTATGATTCAAATTGGTTAAAGTTAGTTCAATTAACTCTATTTCCCACAAGTTCTTCCTAAAACTAATAACATCGTTTAATAATAGCCACAATAAACTGATAACACTCGTCATAATCCTCAAAGGTTTAAGGGGATCGGCCACTTTTTAGTCTTAAAAAGCTCGAAATCCTGAAAATGCCATTAGGTGTTTACTCAACATCCCTTCATAAGCCAGTGAAATGTTATTAGTGAAAACCCATTGGATTTTTTGTTTTTATGTTTTCATAACTTTTTCTGTATTTCTAAAAACGTTATATAGCGAACTTTGAAATTGACAAGCTCAGTAACTACTGGTGGTACGAGGATCATATACAGTATATAAATGGAAAGAGCGTAAAATACTCTACAACTTCCCAAAAGCTTTATCTTTTACTCTGCTCTGTGTCTGCGTAAAATATTGTAAACAAAACAAAACAGTTCAAAATGTTCACCTAATTACCTTAGACTTTTACTTTTTTTTCTCAAAAAGTAATTTGGCAACTCTGAGATCTAATAAGTCTGTTATTATTAGGCCTCCAGGAATGTTTTATATACCATTGTAAAATGCATAGGAAACTCTACTATATCTGTAAATTCGATTTACTCTAGCCAACTTTGTTTGTGTGTGGCATGTTGTCAAAGCCGTAAAATTATACAGAATAATTTCACCCTTAATTCATAGTCACCTAAATCCAAAAATACACAAAATATGTAAAATTTTACAGAAACTACAAACACACCTTTTCTGAGTTGTTTGATCACATAAAACAGATACTATGGGGATTTCTGTAGGAGTTATATGCATTTTAGTAGTGCTATAGCTTTCAACCTTTTTTTACCTAAATTGAATGAAAAAATCAAAATAAAAAATAAAATATCCTTTACCTAGTGCCACCTGTGCCACCTAGTGCCACCTAGTACCACCTGTGCCAATTGCATTTAAATTGAAAAAACCTGGAAGTTGGGTAATAAACCGGTCGGTCCCCTTAACCCATAAATGGCGACCGTCGTCAATAAAGGTTTTTGTGGTGCACTGCGAATATCCTCAATAGATCCAGAGCATAAAAAAAACTTTAAAACACCCCAGTGGCACTCAAAATAAAGATATTTGTGATTATGTGAGATAATTCCCATCCATTACTTTCTACCACTCCTACATATGTGTCCCAACCTCCCCCTCCTCAATTATCAGCTATTTTTTCTCTTATTCTCTATTGCATTGGGTAATTTTTGGTGCGAAATTCCCTTACACGGTCTTTTTAACACGGGCGAGGCAGCTAGAGATCCTTGCAACAAAGAGACTTCTACTCAGAACCATCAGTGTATGGAGCACGGACGAGAAGGATATTCGCCGCTCCTCTCGCCTCATGATGCGACCAGGCAGCAAGAATACTTTTTTCTCACCGTCCAAATTTATTGCTCTTAAATGTTCATATGTTAATATTAAAAGCAAAATTTGGCACACATGGATACATAATATTAATATATATAGAGATATGATGATTTTCGTCAGAATAGAACCAAATACCTTTGCATGGCGGGACCCATTGAACTACCATAGCTTCGCACTTTATGAGTTAATTTAATTCGACTAACTAATGCGCGATTCCTTTGACAAATTATACAGCATATGTTAATTTCGTTCCTGGACTGACAGTGCTACAGACATTCCCCAATTCACAAGTCGTCCATCATTTGCTTTTAAGAGATGGACAACTATTAAAACCCAAATTGATTCTTACTTTCTCCAACTCATTTAGTACGATTTAAATTATATTCTGGGCGTGTAATCTGTATGTGTGAGTTTTGCTGCAATGTGATCTTCGGTATGTATAAAAGTAAAGACAAACACGACAGAGTTTATTAATCAATAGTCATCATATAATTATACATTACTGTTGTATATATACATTTAGCTTCTGTTACTATTAATTTATATCCTGAAATACTTAATTCTGTATAACTACTAATTAGTATCTGCTTCACTAAGCTACTGTTCTTCTGATTCCCATCTGTATTACTAATCCCGCACTTGCATTAATTATCTCTTACCAGCTTATTGCTATTGATTGTATGTGCTTTTTGTAGTACATTCAAATAAATGTGAACACCTTGGTGTCACTGTTGTTAACTTTGGACTGTCAAAGCAAATTAATGGTCTTTCGTGTTGTTGCCGTCAACACGTTTTATATTTCACATTGTTAGTTTGCTGTTGCATATTATTTTATCCGCATGTTAATATTTAGTTTACAATGCGAATGTATTCAATTTTCTCCTACGCTTGATATATCATTGGTATATCAATGGACAGTTCCTGCTTTCAGGTGTGTTGAATTTTAACTTCTCAATATAATTGCGCTCCCATTCAAGTTGCTCTTTTACTATATCTTGGGTCCCCAACCCTATTTATCCTTCGTGCCTTGTCGAGAGTTGTTTGTAGCTTTTTTTTTAAGCACGGGGTCTGTGAGAGCTGCGGCTGGTAATGTAATTGTTTTTGCACTACAGGCTTATAAACTGAGATCCAGTATCTCGGGAAATACAACAATGAAAATATAATTAATTGCGCTGTTCAATGTAAACAAGTAGAGTATCTTCAAGTTATATTTTAAAAAGCTCCTATATCAAATTAATATATCTGTTGTTCTGATAATCTTTTTGTTTTACGTGGAAAACAGTTTTCCTTGGACAATAGTATTACATTGTATGTTTGATTAACGAGACATATATTGTCAGGATGCCTCATGACCTTCAAATTCACAACAATGAATGTACAAATATAGCATCGATGGCATAACAATTACAACAAGAATAATAACAAACATCATTAATATAAACAATACTTTAATTAATAATATTAATTATGATGCGAATTGGTGAACCACAACTAATATAACATATCAGATAACATGAACAATACAGCACATACTTAATAGTATGCCCACATGTAATAACAGTAAAACAAAGGCAAATAAATCATAATAAATAACAGTAACACACTAATGAATCATTTGTCTAATATCAACAATATTACAGGACCATCCCATGTCAAGGAGTTTGGAACAAAGTTGCTAGGAGTGTCGACTCTGTGCTACTCCGGAAGAAATGGCGCAGAGTGCGAAAAATCAACGGAGTAAGACTGGGTAGAACAGATCAGTAGGCTGGAGTAACATTTTTTCCTACTCCGTTTCCTAACAGAGTTCGTCAGAAGTTTGACAAAGTGTAGTTGGTTATAAATACCTAGTACAACGGAGCGAAACTGAGTATAAAGGAATGTAAAAGAATACAATTGTGTTCACGTACAGAGTAGTACGTAGTGATGTACCGACTTCAATGACCAGGAGACATAATATACTGTACTTACGGGCATGTATGAGCGACCCATGCCACACAAGCCAATTTCCCCACCTCAGAAGAACATAAGAACACGGGAGTTTGCGGAGAGCCGATTGGCCCACACTAGGCAGCTCCCTTTCACACCCAATCCATTTCGTCCAAATGCCTATCTAATTTTATCTTGAAACTATTAATTTTATTGTTCTTGATCCTACTATAGTACTCTATTTCACATATCTACAACCGTTACCAAACCAATATTTGCCTATATAATTTCTGAAACAAGATGTATCTAATTTGAAACCATTTGTTCGAGTACTTTCGCTCTCATTGAGCTTCTGTACATTTGCCATGCCTTCTTTATTAATCTCACTAACTCACTTGAATACCTATCATATCCCCTCTAATTTAGCTGCTCTCTAACGAATGTAAGCAACATTTCGTAATCTTATCTTCATACGGAAGATTTCCAATATTATGGATCATTGTTTGTCATTTTTCGTTGTACTCTCTCCATTCTGTAATATCGACACTCAAAATCAATATATTCGTGAAACTCTAATAAATATATTAGTATAACTATTTGACCATAAAAAAAGGCAGATCATGAAAATATTGCCTAATATGAAATTGTATATATTTTAAATAGAATCATAAAGATATATCAATAAATAAATATAACAGGAGGCAACGATAAATAAATGGAGGGAAGGAAAGGGGAGAGACAGAAGATAAGAAAGTGTAAAGGATGGAAAGTATTATCTAATCCTTGACAGGTTATTCCACTTGTTCACGCTCATTATACCTCGCCCTTGTTTGTAAATTACCAGAGTGAACGAAACTGTATACTAACCATTGAAAACAATTCAGGAGGATCTATCCCTATAAAAGCCACTCATTCATAGCCGGAGGGGCTAGACAAAATTAGCTATACTGTATATGTATAAATAAATATATGTTTTTATTAATATATGAATAATTTAGTCTGAACATCAATCAGTAGCTGTACATATTATTGGTAGCGTCTTGTCTGAATCGAGTTGAATTTATAATAATTTTAAGGAACATTTGTGTTCTCT
Organism: Paralithodes platypus; assembly: GCA_032716605.1. Lineage (NCBI taxonomy): Eukaryota > Metazoa > Arthropoda > Malacostraca > Decapoda > Lithodidae > Paralithodes > Paralithodes platypus. Next base: position 15,089,107 of record CM064480.1, on the reverse strand, counting down.
CTCTCTCTCTCTCTCTCTCTCTCTCTCTCTCTCTCTCTCTCTCTCTCTCTCTCTCTCTCACTCTCTCTCTCTCTCCAGTCAGGTCATGAGAGTAATCACTCACATTGCCTCATAAACCTCTTTTGGTCGTCGGCAGCAATTTCTGCTTCACGCTTGGTATTTGTATCACGAACCAGTCAGTGTAAGCAATTTGGGTGGGAAGTTTCTCGCGACATTTACGAAAGACGTGACTTGTCTGAAATTACTTTTGTTTATGTTCGGAGTAGTGGTGGTGTCAAGTGCGTGTGACTCTTCTTACTATTTAATGTTTGTGAATTTTCATCTACCCGGCGAAACTTTGAATTGACTTGGACCCCTAATATGTACAATGGTCAGGATAAGTTATTTACCTTTTCAGGGGACTCCACGTCATGGTGCAGAGATTTCCCCTCCACTTCCCTTCCACATAGGTCCATACTGAAACTCTAAAGGTTCAAAGGGAAGTGGAAGGCATAGCTCTCCACTATGTAGTGTTACTAACATCTTAGTCCCTGGAAAAGGAAACTAACTTATTCTGGAGACTGTACTTTGTGATTATCCTTAGTATTTTATTACTCTGGTGTTGATATATTAATATTTTGCTATTGATATTTTCATAACCAGTCGGTCTCTTGTGAGCTTTTGCTTCACAATCTGTATTATTTAGTCCATTATTTCGTATTTAATCTAAGTGATCTTATCATTTATCATTTAAAAGTGTTTTATCTTCTCTAAATTGTTTTACTAGTCTTGTTTTCATGCTTAACATGCGCGCTTTATTGATTTTAATTAGGTATTAGTTTCATCCCGAGTTTCTGGTAGTGTTTCTTCTTTTCAATATATTACAATTTGTATGCTAATTACTAGTCTGTCTTGATATATTTGTGTCATTATATTTGTTTATGATAATGGTTTTGATGAGCATTTCCAGATGTCCCCTTATCACAATGTTCTGCCTCGATTCTTGCAAATGTATTGCATCTCCTCTTTGACCTTCCATATTTCTCTCCCCTCTGTCGTTCATCTTCTTCTGCTGCCAATATTTCAACTGGTGTCAAAATTTGTCTTCCTCACTCTCGCTCTCTCCGTTGTATGACCTTTGTTCTATAATTATCCCTTCCTCTTGCTTTTTATGTCGGTTTCTTTTCAACACTGTCTTTAGTTACATATCTATATGCTCCAAAAAACATATACTGAAAATTCAAAGATTACAAAATAGAATTGCTCGACTTATCACTAAAAACTATAATATCGATGTCAGCCCATCTTTTTTGTTGACTAATTTAGGTATAATGAATGTAATGCAACGTAGGAATTAGTCTATGTTTATATAAATGTACTAATGTGTAAGAAGTATTACTCCCACATATTTAACTGATCGAATAGATTATGTTCAAGATCACACTGTTAGAGAAAATAGAAGTTGTTGATATAGGTTAAGTGCACACATAATATATATACAGAGCGTACACATGCCTTAACCCTTAATTAGCGGCGAGCAACATAAGTCGAGTTAAATAAAGCTGGACTATGTGGCGGCGCTCGACATAGGTCGTGTGGCAATTTCAGCACGTAATGTTGCTGAGAGAGAGAGACAAGTGGTGGCAGGAGAGTAGCGAGCGTATGACTGCTCCAGACCACCGCGGCGAACCTACTGACACGAATCCCACCTCCTCCCTCCCTCTCTCACTCGCTATATACGGAATTGTATGGGGAAAGTGCCTAATTACATGCTTTTTGCACTCGCGTTGCACGGTTATTGCAAGAAAACTAGCCATCATAAAAGGATCGTTATGGTGTCATTCGAAAGCTCTGTTTATGCCCTTTCAGGGATAGATACTTGTTTTACGTTCTGGGTCTTATTTAGGCATGAAAATGATCACGTAAACAGCCCTATTTTGGCTAAAAACACCCCGCTGGGCGGTACATATAAATAAACCGCATAGGCCGCTCGTAAGGTGTTAATCATATTGCAACATACACACATGTACTTTCAGGGCAATACTTCCATTGTTTCATGTCTCATGATAATATACCGTAGTCTTTAATAGCGGCAACGTTGCATCAAATATATCCGGCAACATTGTACATGTTATCCTTAATAAACACCGCCCGGCACTCTAGCATACAAGTGCCCCCTGCTCTCTGTATCTCTTTGGCTAATATAGAACCTACAAAACTTACCTCTGGACTTTTACTCTACATCCTTGTGCAAGAAAGGATTATCAAGGTTGTTGTAGCTTTACATGACAACCATACAGAAGTGTGTCTAATGATATGTTGTATGTTCCTTCACCAAGGGTAGAACAATTTAAAGAATCCTTTATGTAAGGTGCTTAAGAACATCTACAAGTGATTAATGCATGATAATTTTGTATTAATAAACAGTAATTTACCTTAAATATGTGACCCATTATCCAGGCCCTCTGGTGAGGATAACTATACACCGATGTGCGCAAACAACAATAGTGACGTCAGCATTCCAACACCGACTTGACTCTTACCAAGGAAACAAACAACATCTAACAAGTATCAATATGGATCGTGAGGAAGTACTTACGCTGATCGATAACCAGCGGAAACACTTCAACGACGCACTTGATCGAGCTGAACAGAGTTTTAACAGGGCTAAAGAGACGGCTGAGAAACGAACCAATGAAATCATCGCCAGTCTCGAGTACACACAAGCAAAACTCGATGATGCCACAGAGAAAATGCATAAGGGAGAAAAGGAACAGCGTAAGTCTCTGAACAAGATCCAACAACTCACCCAAGAAAACCAGGAACTCCGACACAAACTAAGTCAATTGGTATCCCGTATTGATTACCTGGATGACCAGAGTCGTTGCAATAACTTACGCTTTGCTGGTATTCCTGAAGAACCCGGAGAAAACTGGGAAAAATGTCAGCAAGTGATCGTAAAAGTCTTATAAGATTGTCTCAAATTTCCCGCCCCAGCTTTCCATCGAGTTCATCGAGTTGGGAAGATCACAAATAATCGACCACGATATTGTTGCGAGATTCTCTCGCTTCTCGGACCGTGATGCTGCGCTGCGAAACAGGAGAATGTTAAAGGACACACGCATCTTCATCAATGAAGATTTATGCCAAGCATCTGCCGAAGCACGTAGTCTTCAGCGGGATGCCTTCAATGAAGCTAGAAGGGAAATGGGAGACATGCCTACTTTAATTACCGGACTCTGGTGGTGAGGGACGCGGGCAGGAGAGGAGGGTGGGGCAGTGGCCCCTTCCCTCCACCCCGCCACTGACAAGCGCCTACGAGAGAGGAAACAGACAGTTTTCTACTAGTCAAAGTAAAGTGTGACCCATATCCAGTTATATATTATTGTTCGTGTGTATAATACTTAATGCTTAATTCCATCCCTCTACCTTTTTATGAATTTGAATGATCGTGAATTCCTTATACTTCTACATAGTAATTCATATAATATACAAGATGATATTTTACCATTAGATATAATTGAAAGACTTACTTTTGATCCATTTCTTTATAATGATGACAGGCATAATAATGATCAAGACCCAAATAATTATCTAATGGCTCTTGGCTATAACAACCCTTCTTGCAAATATATTGTACCCAGACCTGTGGAAGATATTCTTCATAATATACCTAAGACATCTTTTTCAACTATATTCTTTAATATATGCAGTGTACCTTTACATTAAAATGAGTTTATCGATGAATGTGTTACACCTCTCAACCACTCTTTTGACATCCTAGGGTTATGTGAAACAAGGCTAACTAGTGATATAGAACATTTGTATAACATTCCCAATTATAACATGTATTGTAACAGCCTAACTCGTAACAAAGGTGGTGTAGCAATGTACCTAAAGTCAAAATACACTTGTTATAAGAACTGACCTAACAGTCCAAAATGAATGTATCGAGCGAATATTTGTTGAGATAAATACCCAGAATTCAAGTAACGTTATTGTGGGTACAGTTTATAGGCGGCCAGACACTATTTAATGACATTATATAATTTATTAATAACGAGGAAAAACAGTGTTATATTGGCAGTGATTTTAAATTGATCTTTTAATATTTGAAACTGACGCCGCAGTATCTGATGTATTAAATATATGTTACTCCAGCCATTGTCTTAATCCTATAGTCAAACCTACGAGGGTAACTTCAATATCAGCCGCAATTATTTACCACATAATATTATGGTCGAATAACTATTCTCAAAATTTTATTAATGGTATTATTCACAATACAATTTCTGATCACTTTCCCATTTTCGCTGTTTTTCGCTCAAATGAAAATGTTGAGGAGGAGGATTGCGTGATATTTAGGTATAGAAATGTTAGCTATGTTAATATTGCAACATTCAAACAATGCCTAAATTTGTTTTCCTGTGATTTGGTGTTTGCCTCAAATAATCCAAAGACACATTGTCAAAGTATTGTTAATGTTTGTTTTAATAAATACTTCCCTATTATAGTAAAGAAAACTAAAATTAAGCACCTCTCTATACCCTACATAACACCAGACATAATGAATATGATAAGAGAGAAAAATACATTATACAGGAAATATGCTATTAAAAGGCCCATAACCTATGGTGAAGACTTCGTAATTTGCGTAACAAGGTCACACTAAAAATATAACAAGCTAAATCTGATTATTACCAAAACAAACTAGAAGAAAGCACGGGAGACAGTAAGAAAACATGGAAGGTAATCAACACCCTTCTTAACAGACAAAAACATTATACAATTAGTGACACTTTTCTTATTAATAATATAGAAACCCCAAGGCAAGATGACATAGCAAGACAATTTAACAATTACTTCATTAATGTTCCAAAGCAATTAGCAGAAAAGGTAGAAACATCTAATACAAACTTTAGGTTATATATGATGAACAGACAAACAGAAACACTCATTATGCAACACACCACAGAAAACGAGTTAACAAAAGTGATATTACAATTGCGAGACTCTTCACCTGGTTGTGAGGGTGTTCCTATCAGCATCATTAAGGAGGTATCATCAGTTATGTATCCTGTTCTCTTGCATCTGTGTAGCTCATCCTTCTCCACTGGTATATTTCCTGATCAATTAAAGATTGCTAAAGTTACGCCAATATTCAAATCGAGGGATAAGAGAGAATTTAAGAATGATCGACTTGTATCAGTTCTTGTATCACAGATTCACGGTTTTTGCAAGGTGTTTGTTAAGTCAGTGGTGTTACAAAGGAAACATATATACGGATCCTGTAGCACAATTAATGGGTGAGGCTGGGCTAGAAAATTGCTTAAGTTTTAATTTCAAACTAAGAATATAATTACATTTGTTCCTGACCATAGATATGCTAACGTAATGATTTGACACATAATCCACCAATATCAGTATTACCTATTTAATCACCGTTGTCTATACACCTTTGAGATACATCAATATTCTGAATTTACCAATATGTGTAAGATATAGAACAACTTGGAATCACTTGGGATAATTTGATAGTGATGTCGTTCCCTCATATTAGCAATTTGAACGGGCAACACGTCGTTTTACATCTAGTAACACTGTGTTGTTTTATTTTTAATCCTTCTAAAATATGACAATTATATGCACCTTATAACACAACAAAACTTCTATAAATCAAAGACGTAAAACTATATTATATGCTGCTCGAGTATGTTCATATGTTGATTGAATACAATGAGGGAACAGTTATTTTACTGTTCAAATTGGATGAACACAAAATATATACACACTGAATAAATGAAGCAGTGTTCATATCACGCCCGAGTTTACAGTGCTAATGACATATAAATATAAAGATCAATTAACAGTAAGAAGAGCTATAACAAAGGAACCCCCCCCCCACTCTCTCTCTCTCTCATATATATATATTAGTCAATTATCTGTATCTTCTTCGGGTTCCACGCGCTTTTCTCTATTCTCCCTCTTCTTTAACACCTAAAGAGCGGCCTAGGCGGTAAATAATATGTAGCCACCAGCGGGGTGTTTTTACCCAAAATAGGGCTGTTTACGTGATCATGTTCATGCCTAAATAAGACCCAGAGCATAAAACAAGTATCTATCCCTGAAAGGGCATAAACAGAGCTTTCCAATGACACCACAACGATCCTTGTATGACCGCTAGTTTTCTTGCAACAACCGCGCAACACAAGTGCAAAAACCATGTAATTTGGTACTTTCCCCATACAATTCACTATGTAGCGAGTGTGAGAGGGTGGAGGAGGGTGGGATTCATGTCAGTTGGTCCACTGCGGTGGTCTGGAGCAGTCATACGCTCGCTACTCTCCTGCCACCACTTGTCTCTCTCTCTCAGCAACATTACGTGCTGAAATTGCCACACGACTTATGTTGTGAGCCGCCACATAGTCCAAATTTCTTTCACTCGACATATGATGCGCGCCGCCAGTTAAGGGTTAATGTTCCCTGTGCCACCTTCTCTTCCTTCTTCACCTCCCTCGTCGCCTTCTCTATTCTCCCTCTTCTTTAATTTTCCCTGTGCCACCTTCTCTTCCTTCTTCACCTCCCTCGTCGCCTTCTCTATTCTCCCTCTTCTTTAATTTTCCCTGTGCCACCTTCTCTTCCTTCTTCACCTCCCTCGTCGCCTTCTCTATTCTCCCTCTTCTTTAATTTTCCCTGTGCCACCTTCTCTTCCTTCTTCACCTCCCTCGTCGCCTTCTCTATTCTCCCTCTTCTTTAATGTTCCCTGTGCCACCTTCTCTTCCTTCTTCACCTCCCTCGTCGCCTTCTTGCCTTCCCCGTTATCGCCATTTACTTGGTCAGATATCAGCTTTAAAGTTTGGATTGTTGTTGTCATATTTCCCCCTGTACAGGCACGTTCAAATGACGCGTCCCATCTTCACCACCGTGATGCTTATTGTCCTCTATTGTAATTCGGTATTAACCCTTTATGTACCGGCAACGTCTTTGTAATATTATTCTAGCTCTATTTAGAGGATTGTATGCAGTTTAAGAAGGATCTGTTATAGTAAAAAGGGATAAGAGAGATAGTTCGAAGCCTGTTACTTGCTGGAAGTCCTTTTTTAAACGGAATAAAATCGTATAATAGTATTGTTATGCCAGGGTTTTTACCGGAGTTTTATTGTTCAATGGTAGGTTCTTACTCGACTGGATAAGTTAAAGTCAAACAACACATGCACGAAAGTCGTAAAGGGTAAATATAATACTGAGTACACACATGATTGTCCTTTTAATTATCACTTAATTATACAACATAAAATAACTAACTTTACACTGATACATAGAAATTTATAATAGTCTTAGCATGGGCGAGGATCCTCGAAGTAACTGGGAATACACTTAGCTCTCTTTCATTTGTATTAATTAATCCTATATACCTAAGGTACACTGGTGTAAAGATTAAATATAACTTTATCTTCAGCTCGCTGTCCTTGTGTTAATTAAGGAGATACACCTGGGTCACACTGGTGTAGGAACTAGGTAGAGCTATACACTTAGCCCTCTTACACTGGTATGAATTAAAGTGATACACCTGGGTCACACTGGTGTAGGAACTAGGTAGAACTATACACTTAGCCCTCTTACACTGGTATGAATTAAAGTGATACACCTGGGTCACACTGGTGTAGGAACTAGGTAGAGCTATACACTTAGCCCTCTTACACTGGTATGAATTAAAGTGATACACCTGGGTCACACTGGTGTAGGAACTAGGTAGAGCTATACACTTAGCCCTCTTACACTGGTATGAATTAAAGTGATACACCTGGCTCACACTGGTGTAGGAAGTAGGTAGAGCTATACACTTAGCCCTCTTACACTGGTATGAATTAAAGTGATACACCTGGGTCACACTGGTGTAGGGATTAAATATCACTTCTGTAGCACTCCTATTCTAACACTATGTAGATCTGAAGTTGCAGGCACAGGGTGGTGAAGTGAAAGTTGCCGAGTCCTTTCATCTCGTTCCGTCGAGCAGCTTAGGTGGTCCTACCGCGTGGTTAATGGAGATACGGATACAGATGGATTAATTGGTTTTAGGTCTCGAATTGTAGTTCCATTATAAGAACATAAGAACATAATAAAATGGGAGTCTGCAAAAAGCCGATCGGCCCACACAAGGCAGATCCCTGTCACACCCAACCCCAATTACATAAGAACATAAGATCGCGGGTGGATGAGACTCGTTAGCCTTGGTAGGCAACTCATCTAGGGAAGACAACCTTATACAAATCCGGGTGGATGGGACTCGTCAGCCTTGATTGGCAACCTGTCTAGGGGAGTAAACCTGATACAAATCCGACCTGCTTACCTAAGGGTAAGGCAGGTTAGTGGATGGATTAGCCGAACACCACTGCAGAAAAATAGTGCTAACAAGATACACAGAGGGCCTCGGAGTCAGACGGATCCTAAATTGAGTGGTCAATCCTGTAAGTCCTTCACTAAACTGGCTCGGGTTGTCCCTCTCACAGGGAATAGGTCCGCTTGGGGGCATTCTGTGTATGGCCACCCTCGTAAGGGGAGTAAGGCGTCCGGCAATAGATAGATAGATAGATAAGATCGCGGGAAACTGCATATGGCCATGCGGCCCACATGAAGCAGCTCCCATTCACACCCAGCCCATATCACCCATATGGGAATCCTACTTATGCTTAAAGCTTTCAACTGTTTCTGAGCTAATTACTGTTCTGGGTAGTGCATTCCACATGTTAACTCTATTCCCAAACCTGTGCTTTCCTATATCTTTCCTAAATCTAAACTTATCTAACTTGAAACCATTTGAGCGGGTTATGTCGCCGTTCTTTAGCTTTAATACCTCATCTATATCGCCCTTATTAAACCTTTTATCCATTTAAATACCTATATCATGTCTCCCCTACATCTTCGACTTTCTAGTGAGTGCAAGCCTAAGACTTTCAACCTCTCCTCATACGATAAGTTTCTAATATTATGTATCATTTTCGTCATTCTTCTTTAGGGTCGATAATTATACATTCTGTAATAAGGGCACCAACATTGAACAGCAAAGTCTAAATGGGGTCTTACTAGTGCTAAGTATAGTTTTAAGAAAACTTCAGCAGTCCTGTTGCTAACACTGCTAGATATGAATCCTAGAACTCTACAGTATTTGCCTTGTTCCTTACACTTATATATTGTTTTCTGGGTTTCAGATCATTACTAACGAGCACCCCCAGATCCTTCTCACACTCTTGAGTTATCCAATTCTACATTGCCTAGTTGGTATTTCGCATCTAAATTACGATTTCCAATCCTTAATACCTTACATTTGTCTACATTGAAAGTCATCTGCCAATTTATGGACCACTCATGCAAATGATCGAGATAATTTTGAAGACATTCCCTGTCGCTAGCTGACTATAATATCCTACCTATTTTAGTCTATCTATCTATCTTTCTATCTATTGCCTGACGCCATGATCCCCGAAGGGGTAGCCACGAACGAACCGCCCCCAAGCACCTCTTTCCCCAGTCAGTCGCCGCCCCTCCTCCCAACCAGCACCGCCTTCATTCATATACTTCCTCACTCCATCCTTTCACCTCTCCTTCGGTCTACCTCTCCCTCTCTGTCCTTCCACCTCGCTCTCGTACACCCTCTTAGTCATTCTCTCGCTTCCCATACGTTCCATATGGCCGAACCATCTCAAGTTGTTCCTTTTCACACTTTCCAGCATATCTACCTCCACACCACACCTCCTTCTTACTTCCTCATTCGTCTGTCTATCCCTCCATGTAACTCCTCACGCACTTCTCAAGTAACTCATTTCCACCGCTCTCACTCTTGGTCTAAGTCTCTCCACGAACGTCCATGCTTCGTTTCTGTAAGTTAGTGTCAGGATCACCACACTGTCATGCAAGGACTTCTTCACTTCCAAACTGACCACTCTATTCCTCGTTACTGCTTTCAACGTTCCTACAACCCTCTTCCCCTGTTGCACCATCTGCCGCACTTCTTCATCCACAGTCCCATCTTTACTCAACACACTGCCCAGATACTTAAAAGATCTGACGATCTCCATAGCCTGACCGTTCAACTTCACCTCACACTCTGTGACTTCACCCCTTTCGAAGACCATAATCTTGCTTTTCTCCGCATTTACCTTCAAATTCCGTTTTTCGCACACTGTTCCAAACTCATTTACCAGACCCTGCAACTCCCATTCATTATCGCTCATCAGAACTGTGTCATCCGCAAACAGCAGTATAGGCAGCTTCCACTCATGTCCCTCCCTTTTCAGCGATACACCAACATCCACTGCTCTTCCTAGTATTTCTTTCATGACTCCATCCATATATACAGTAAACAACCACAGAGACTTCACACCCCTGTTTCAACCCAACACTCAGGTCAAAGAACTCGCTCTGCTCATTCTCCCCACGTACTGCCGCCTTTGCACCCTCATACATGCTCTTCACTGCTTTCAGCATCTTGCCATCTACTCCGTATATTCTAAGTATTTTCCACATGCCTTCTCTATCCACTCTGTCATATTATATAGGCCTTCTCCAAGTCCATAAAGGCAACATACACCTTTTGTTGCTTCTCCAGATATTTCTCCACAACACAATTCAATTTCAGTATCATCAGCAAATTTACTGATCCTACTCTTTATGCCTGAGTCAAGATCATTTATGTAGATAATAAACAGAAGGGGCCCCAAAACCGACCCTTGGTGGACCCCACTTTTAACTAATCCCCAGTCCGATTTTACACCATTTATACTAACTCTCTGCTTCCTACCAATCAGCCATGACTTAATCCACTTGAATAGCATCCCCCCAATACCATGTCCTTCTATCTTCCTTAACAGCCTTTCATGTGGAACTTTATCAAAGGCCTTACTGAAGTCTAAGTAAAATATATCATATGACTTGTCGTTACCTACCGCTTCATAAACCTCAAAGAAAAAACTGAGTAAATGTGTAATTCAGGATCGTCCTGGAGTGAAACCATGTTGAGAGGGTTTTATTAACTTGAAAATGTTTAAGTGATTTTTTATTTTCCTGGCAATAATTGATTCTAGCAATTTCCCTATAATTTATGTCAGGACATAAGGTGCATACCATCGGAGTAATGCGAGCATGAACTAGGACATGTCCTGAGTTATGACTGCTCGTCTATCCTGACCTTTATACTAATCGGTGATGAAGTTCTGTTCCGGTACTCTTGGTGTAGGTTCTTAAATACAAAGTCTCTAGTGTCATGATACGATGATGAGGTATCGGGCTAATGCAAGGCAACATGTAAGATCATGAACTAAACATTTCGCTCGATCTGCCTCTGACCGTTGTAAGAGTGTTCAAAGAACCCAAGTTTGGTGATTAAACCTTTTTACTGCATATATGTCCTTGACCATGGTGTTGGACAGATACAGTATGGACTTTTGTATGCTAAGTGCTATCGTATAAATACGATAGAATATGACTCTTTTGTGATCTTGTATGTCTCTGTGACGTCACGATCTCTCCTACAGCACGACGTAGGATGAGTAGATCGAATATTATAAGATTGTAAATAAGTTAAGTTATAAAAGGCCTAATATGCTATTAAGCAATATTGCCATGGTCTTATGTAGTATATATGAATTTATCGTATATATTAATATAATTTATCGTATAGAGCAACCTAAATGCGGTACGATAATTTGGGCTCCTGGCGGTTTGCCAAGGCAGCAAGGTGTGCTTTTGAGGTACGTCAGAGCCTTCACGAACACCAACCAGTTAACATCTAATTTTCCGCCCTCAGTTGATCGTGCTTTTGTGCCTCTAATCACAATACACATACAGCAATACACACAACTACACCATCACGACGCTCTCATCGACATCATGACTGACTGATAGATAAGCATATTATTCATGTCCATTCCCATGTAATCATTTATTCTTTCTTTAACTTGACTCGTGTCTTGGGACCGAAGTCTCGTTCCCCATTGTCCACCGCCATATTGGGTAAAAACGTTCTCCCTTGCCTCATTGCCACGTGGAACTATTGGTGAGTTAATTCCTGGCTAATATTAACCCTTATAACCTTACCCTATAATTATATACATTTATTATGTGAGACCTTTGGATATAAATTAGCTTGTTTCAGATTGAATTCAATTTAGAAATAGAGTATTCATTTAGATTGATTTTATTTGATTCATTATAGCTTAGTAATATTTAACTTCCATTGATAGTTTACCACATTGGTGCCCAGACCCGGGAATTAGCTACCAGTAAGGGATTTTAAGGCAATGAACAAGGGGACATATAACAGGATGCAGGAACAACTCTATGATAAACTGGCAAGGCTAGCCAAGCGATGGTTAGAGCCGGAAAGCAGGGTCACATCGTTGTGCCTGCCTAAGTCCTGCTTCCCACCCATCGTCTTTCCCCAGTAATGTTCTTTTCAGTTTCAGACTTCCTGTGACATATGACCTGACCTAACATTTTTCCTTGTACAATATGATCCATTAGTAGGTATTGCTATATAGTGTACTATTTTTTCTCCATAACATAGAAGTCCGCCGGTTGGCGTCTCTTAAGTAGCCTATTATTTGGCCGTTGTCCTTGTAACGTTTGGACATGGTTTGGCATTAGGTCGCTTGCGCGCATTGCAGCGGAAATTGTCTAACGAACCGAGCACGCGCCAGGCGTATGACGATGTATTTCGGAGTTATGAGGATAGGGGTTTTATTGAGAGAGTCGATGTCAAGGAACCGTGTAAGAAGGGTAGGGTTCACTATCTGGCCCATCATGGGGTAAAGAAAGACAGCGTCACCACACCAATACGGGTGGTGTATGACTGTTCTGCCCACCAAGGTCAACAACCCAGTCTGAATGACTGCCTGTTGACAGGTCCGTCCATGGTGTCGGACCTGTCCCAACATCTATTGCGGTTTAGGCTGGGAAAGTACGCCTATACCAGTGACATCGAGAAAGCATTCTTGATGGTCAAGCTAAAGGAGGAAGATAGAGATGTTACCCGCTTTCTTTGGTTCAGCGACATTAGCGACTCTGAAAGTCCCATCATAATATACCGTTTTCGGGTTGTACTCTTTGGGGCCACTTGCTCGCAGTTTTTGTTAAATGCCACAATCAGAAAACATCTAGCTGACACTCATGAGGACACAAGTAAACTATCTCGCGGATTATACATTGACAATTTGCAGGGTACTAGCGATAGTCAAGATGATTTGTTGTATGCATACTGGCAAGCACGCAGATTGTTTGCGGATGCACATCTATTTCTCCGCGAGTGGGTTACTAATAGTGAAGATCTTCAGAGTTTAATACAGGTGGATTGTACGGCATCTCTTAACCAGGAAAAGTCCAGAAATTTGGGGATGATCTGGCAACCTAAACATGACATACTAACTTTTCAAACAAGGTCTTTTGCTCAGCAGCCAGGAGCGCACACAAAAAGAAGTCTGTTGAGCAAAGTTGCGCAATTTTTTGATCCTTTGGGTCTAGCATTACCTGTTACCATAAGAGCTAGGATTCTAATGCAGGAAGTTTGGAGACGTAAAATAGGATGGGATGACAGTTTGCCCGAGGACCTGAATGACCAAGGGACATTGTTGTTGAATGAATATGCCATCCTATGTACTAAACCTATACCTCGTAAAGTGGCGGCGTTCGGTGACGTTACGTTACACACGTTTTGCGATGCTAGCGCCACGGCATACGGGGTAGCCATATATGTTGTTACTTCATTTGGGGCACATTTAGTTACAGCCCGGGCCAAAGTAGCCCCGGTTAAGAAGGTAACTATCCCTAAAATGGAATTGACTGCCATGCTGCTATTAGCACGTCTGGTGCAACATGTACGCGCAGCATACGAGAGCGAATTAAATATTGAAATCGTTCACGTATGGTGCGATAGTCAGGTAGCACTCAACTGGATACATAGCAAGAAGTCTCTGCCAGTTTATGTGCGGAATAGGGTAGATGAGATTAGAGCCCTTTTGCCAGACGTTGCTTATCATTATGTAAATACTAAGGAAAACCCTAGTGATCTCATAACTAGGGGTATAACGGCTAGCCAGTTAATGAAGTCCGAATTGTGGTGGCATGGTCCAAAGTGGCTGCTCCATGAAAGTGAATGGACGATATGGCATGCTGTTGGTGAGGGACTTCTGCCACTGGAAACAGTGGCAGTTACAGCCCAACCAAATGAGCCACCGGGTCCTATCATAAAGTGGGCAAGATTCGGTGACTATAATAAACTAGTCAGGGTTGTAGCTTGGGTGTTGCGATATGTATCCAATCTCAAGCTTAAAGTAACGGGCCAACTCTGCAACAGGGGTCACAACATTGATGCTCATGAATTTAAAGCAGCTGAAGTAACTTTGATCAAATGGGTTCAAGTAGAAACCTTTTCCAATGAATTAGAATCCTTGAAAGGCTCGAATAAGACATTAATGCCTAATATAGTGCGTCAACTAAGGTTGCACCTAGACAATGGCCTCATCAGGTGTGAGGGTCGCCTGAAGTGGTCGGGTGTACCAGACGGCACAAACCGACCTATACTTATGCCAACAAGACATCACGTTACTGATCTATTGATCATACGTGCACATAGGGAAGTAAAACACTACGGGGTATGTCATATTATATCAAATTTACGTCTCACATGGTGGATACCCAGAGTTCGACAAGTAGCTCGACGCGTAGTGAGAAAGTGTGTAATATGCCAGAGACTAAAGGGTAAACCATATGCAACTGGCCCAGCTCCACCTCTACCTGAATGCCGTGTAAAGCACGTAGAACCTTTCCAAGCGGTAGGATTAGATTACACAGGGGCATTGAAGACGAGGGAGCATGAGAAGGTTTATATATTATTGTTTACCTGTGCGACGTCTCGAGCGGTACACCTAGAACTATGTGATAATATGTCTAGCGAAGAATTTATGCTGGCGTTCAGACGGTTTTGTGCCCATCGTTCATTCCCTCAACTCATTCTTAGCGACAATGCTCCCACTTATGTCCAAGCATCAAAATATCTAAAGGATATGAGTAGTGATCCTACTATCATCACTTTTTTGGGAGAGAAGAAGTGCGAATGGAGGTTCATTCCAGTTAAGGCACCTTGGTTTGGTGGAATGTGGGAACGGTGTGTCGGCATAGTAAAGTCAGGACTAAGAGCGGTTGTAGGACGTGCTCTATTAAAGAAGAGTGAGTTGACGACAGTCCTCACAGAGATAGAGGCAGTCGTGAATGATCGCCCGCTACATATGTGTACACCGACCTGCAAGAACCACTACCATTAACGCCAGCTCACTTGCTATATGGAAAACCATTGACTGCGTTTCCATCTGATTTTCAGTCCATAGTAGAGTTAGAGGATCCCTCGTTGTACTCTGCGGTAGCGGTGTCTAAGAGATACCAGTATATATCCAGGATAATCGAGGATTTTAGGAAACGGTGGATTAGTGAATATCTGCTAGCATTGAGGGAAAGGAGTGTTACTCCCTCTGGTAGACCAACGGCCCCTACAGTTGGTGACGTTGTTTTAATTAAAGAAGATAGTCCTCGTTTATACTGGAAATTAGGCCGCGTATAGGAGGTATACAAGGGGGCAGACTCTGTAGAGCGGGTGGCGCTATTAAAGACAGCCACTGGAACTACTGTTCGTCCTATCGCACGTTTGTACGCTTTGGAGCTAGATTCCGCATTGCAATCTGAGGCTCCACCTGTTATTGCTGGGTCCGAGGATTCTCGAAGGAACGACTCACCTCATACTGATGGTGATCATTCTCGGACCGGGACGCGTCCCAGACGCGCTGCTGCTGGCGCTGTCGACTTGTGGCGTCAGAAGATAGCCTCTGGGCAACTTTAGGTTTAAGGTGGGGTTCAGGTCTTTTTTGTGGGGGGAGTGTATCGTATAAATACGATAGAATATGACTCTTTTGTGATCTTGTATGTCTCTGTGACGTCACGATCTCTCCTACAGCACGACGTAGGATGAGTAGATCGAATATTATAAGATTGTAAATAAGTTAAGTTATAAAAGGCCTAATATGCTATTAAGCAATATTGCCATGGTCTTATGTAGTATATATGAATTTATCGTATATATTAATATAATTTATCGTATAGAGCAACCTAAATGCGGTACGATAATTTGGGCTCCTGGCGGTTTGCCAAGGCAGCAAGGTGTGCTTTTGAGGTACGTCAGAGCCTTCACGAACACCAACCAGTTAACATCTAATTTTCCGCCCTCAGTTGATCGTGCTTTTGTGCCTCTAATCACAATACACATACAGCAATACACACAACTACACCATCACGACGCTCTCATCGACATCATGACTGACTGATAGATAAGCATATTATTCATGTCCATTCCCATGTAATCATTTATTCTTTCTTTAACTTGACTCGTGTCTTGGGACCGAAGTCTCGTTCCCCATTGTCCACCGCCATATTGGGTAAAAACGTTCTCCCTTGCCTCATTGCCACGTGGAACTATTGGTGAGTTAATTCCTGGCTAATATTAACCCTTATAACCTTACCCTATAATTATATACATTTATTATGTGAGACCTTTGGATATAAATTAGCTTGTTTCAGATTGAATTCAATTTAGAAATAGAGTATTCATTTAGATTGATTTTATTTGATTCATTATAGCTTAGTAATATTTAACTTCCATTGATAGTTTACCACAGTGCCATTATTCAGATGGTATCTCGCAAAGCCCAAACTATTAGAGTTGGCTTGACATAACAAGGTTTACTTTAATAGTTTGTCAGAGTGCAGGATTGATACTGGAAGTCAGTTTGTGGCATGCCCTTCGGTGCTACTTCCAGTATCAAAATTGCAGCCTAATAGAGATCCTGATGTTGTTACTCTGCCATGACATGTAAGAACAAAAGTTCCCCTAATAGGTAAAAGAACTCCTCAGACCTTAAAGTATATTCACCATGACTTCAAATACTTCCTGAATGGGAGGGTAATTCTTAGGCTCAAAAGTCTTACATGTAAGTTTATTTTGAGCCGTTTAATTGCTGATTTTACCTGGTTCTTGTCGGGATGATCAATACGTTGGCTGCTATGTCTCAGGGTTGGTATTTGAAGGTCAGAAGGTCATAGGTGCAGGAGGGGCATTCCAGGGGGATTAGGTAGACCCCTAGAAATTTGCGGGCTGGCGGTGAGATCTCTGCGCGGATGACCGGCGCATCAGGACAGGTGAGATATGGTTATGCTGTTCCTTTTCTGCTTGGCTGTAGATTACTTTCTTCTTTTGTGTTCCAGTATGGTCGAACGTGATCCTTATTGTTTTCCCTGGTGTGGGTGGTAGAGTGGGGTTGATGGTGGCAATTCTGGCGTCCCAGGCATTAGTGTGTAGTGGGATACATTTGGACTTGGGGTGGCCATTTTGTTGTTCCTTTGTCTTCGTATTTTTATTTTGCTTGGTGGGTGGTATTGATAACTGATTCTTGTGTTGTGGCGATTTCTCCTTATCTTGTTTTTTGTTCTTGCTTCTTGTTTCTCCTGTGTTTATGCGGGGTGTGGTAGTTTGTGGCATTCTCCTTGTCCTTTCTTTCTTTCTCTTTAGGTTCTCCTTCTGTTTCCCTGCTTCGTTTTCCTTGTTGGGCTGGTGTGGTGGTTTGCGGCATTCTCCTGTCCTTTCTTCCTTTCTCTTTAGTTTCTCCTTCTGTTTCCCTGCTTCGTTTTCCTTGATGGGCTGGCATGGTGGTGATTTGTAATTCGGGTATTTTAGGTATGCAGAATAAAGTCAACAGGATTACACTGGTAATGAAAGGGTTTATTGTCAACAAAACAGACGAAATATTATTAATAGTATTACTTTGTTTATTATATAGTATATATAATTTGTTTTCGGAATGGAAAAGCAACTTATGATAAATATATGCAGATCATAAATTAGGACTGTGACTGCATGTTGTGTTCATGGTGGGTCGTCTTTGTTACGCATATTCTTGTTGTGTTTTCTCACACACATACAGACACACAATTTACACTTACATGCACACAATTACAGAATCCTCTATCTCTCTCTTTCTTCCCCCCCCCCCCCCCCCACCACCACACAGTTTCTCTCTCTCTCTCTCTCTCTCCAATTACTGCAATATCTGACCCACAACCATCACAGCTCTCTTTAATGTCCTCATAACTTTCTATTTATTACATGTACCACATTTGTGGAGAAGTCTAGCGATCATGTCCGTTCCATTATTTATTATGGCTAGGCCTGCCGTGATCTCCATTGACTCCTTAAAAACCTTCAGCACGATGCCGCATTCTTACCTTCTATTCTGGTTAAAGTTTGGTGATCGCATGCAGTTTAAAATGTATCTATGTTATGCAGAGGGTTTATTGAGATAGTATATACCTATTTTAGTTGTAGAGGTAGATTATATGCAACAGCAAATCGTCTGATGGTAACTAGAATAAGATGAACAATGATCGTGTTGAAGGGTTTAACCTCATATTACTGAATAGGTGCTGCTTCACTCAATTGTCACAGTATTATGACAGTGAACTCTTAACTATTTATGTTCCTATGCTAATATTAGTATCATAGTGCAGTCCTTGTTGTTATCGTCTCCTCCCACCCTTTATTTGTTACTGTGTGACTGCCAACATTTAATGACGAATATATTTGTTCTGCCAAAATAAAATTCCTTTCCACATTTGTTCTGAAAATTGCTTAAACTGTAATTTTACAGGCGTTAACCCCTAACTGTCGGCGCGCAACATAAGTCGAGTATAATTAATCTGGACTATCTGGCGGCGCGCGACATAGGTCGTGTGGCAATTTCAGCACGTAATGTTGCTGAGAGAGAGAGACAAGTGGTGGCAGGAGAGTAGCGAGCGTATGACTGCTCCAGACCACCGCGGCGAACCTACTGACACGAATCCCACCTCCTCCCTCCCTCTCTCACTCGCTACATACTGAATTGTATGGGGAAAGTACCGAATTACATGCTTTTTGCACTCGTGTTGCGCGGTTGTTGCAAGAAAACTAGCCGTCATAAAAGGATCGTTATGGTGTCATTGGAAAGCTCTGTTTATGCCCTTTCAGGGATAGATACTTGTTTTACGCTCTGGGTCTTATTTAGGCATGAAAATTATCACGTAAACAGCCCTATTTTAGCTAAAAACACCCCGCTGGTGGCTACATATTTTATACCGCCTAGGCCGCTCTTTAGGTGTTAATAACTAAATCGCTCTCTAAAACTAAGCAATGAAAATTTAATGGTCAAACAAACTAGAAACCCACATGTCTGTACTTCTAATCTATAATATATTCTAGTGAACACTAATTACATAAGACTTACACAACTACCGGATATTAAATATATTATCATTAACATATAACTACTGTTTACAGTATATGTACATATAATACATTATGTTTATGAAATATTTGGATTACGTTCTAATAGTTCATAGTAATCAAGGTGATTCATAATTTCCCTTTGCAGTGTTTTCCTTAAAACATAACACAATGAACCCCTGTTTTCTAGCAGGTAGGAAGGAGGGAAGGAAGGAAAGGAAGAAGGCCTTTAATACATTTACAATTACATTATCATCCGCAGCTCTCACAGATCCGGTGGCTAAAAGAAAAGAAAACCAAAACATACACAAAACACTAAGCAAGGAATTGGTGAAACATGGATTCGAGAACTAATGAAAATAGTTAAATTACTATAGAAAGACAATAGCAGAACGGATTGTATTATCTAATCGAATGGGTGAGAACATTTTTAACTGAATATACAGTAGAGTAGCAACTGAATAGAAGTGCCATTAATTTAATTCATATACAAGGAAGAAATCAAATCATCAGTACATGTAACTAAATGTAAGCATAGTTAGGATACAATATTGTGTGACAATTAGTGCACAACGATAGTCTAGGTTTATAATGTGATGACAGATAATACAAGAACAAACATTTATCGAAGCTCAGGTCCATTTCACAGCAAAGTATAATAAGAAACATACAGTGTATACACCGACATTATCTTGAAATGTCACAGTGAGTGAACAGTTAATTAGAGGTTTACAGACGGTGAGACAGAATATGTAATGTAACATGTGATAATTAGTAATATCATCTTTAGCACGAATAACCTTAAATTTAAATTAATGCAAGCATGTCTTCTTAATGAATAGTGAATCCAAGAATAATAGGCCGCAAAAAATAATACGAATTTGTGGAAAAACAATTTAGATAATTAAAACATTAGTAGGATAGCTTTTACAAATGCTAAGAGCTCTGACCAAAAAAAAAAAAAAAAAAAAAATTATATATATATATATATATATGTATATATATATATATATATATATATATATATATATATAAATATATATATATATATATATATATATATATATAGAGAGAGAGAGAGAGAGATAATATAATTTATATATGATCAAAAGTTTGGCCGCCATTATTTCAACATTTACCAAGGCATTAGAAATACACACACACGCACACACATACACACACATACAAACAAACACACACATTTATAGTATGCCATCATACTGAAAAGGGTATAACCACATACCTATTTTTGTTCATTTATGAACAGGCAAGCTGCCTGTAAAGAGTACGTGTCTCCACCAAAGCCAAACAAGTGACAGGGAGCCAAATTCAAGGGAAGTTGGGGTCAAAAATTCCTGGCCACGCGAAGTTTACAGCAGTCTGAGTCGCAGGATGAAGGAAAGGGAGAGAGTTCCAGAGCTCACTTGTTGAGTAGAAGAAAGGCTGAAAATGTTTGCCAATTCTTGGGTTGTAGAGCTGCACAGAATATGGGTGAGACAGTGTTGAAAGGCGGGCGCCTTGCACTCGCCACAAGGGAAGGGGTATGCACTAAGAGAGCTCTGAAGAACACTGATTGTTGTAATAGCAATAGAAGAGTGAAAGAGATGCAACATTGCTACCTGTAGACAGAGATTGTAGGGAACTAGTTAGAGGAAGTGAGGTGATGAGTCAAAACGCTTTTGACTCTACCCTTTTGAGAAGTGCGGAATGAGTGGAACTTCCCCACACATGCGAACAATATTCGATACAAGGGCGCACTGTATCCCTATACAGAGCAAGAAGCTGTGCATGGGTGAAAACCCACGGAGACGGTTGAGCACACCTAACTTCTGGGAAGCTGTCTTAGCAAGAGTGGTAATATGATCTTTCCATGAAAGGTCGGATGAAAAAGATATACCAAGAATATTGAGAGAAGATGAAGGGTATATGTGTGTAATTGTGTATTGTTGAAGAATAATTGGTAGTCTTGTGGAAGATTGCGACGGTTGGTTAAAATGAAGACATTTGGTCTTGGAGGTATTGAAAGAAACAAGATTTTCTTTGCCACAATCAGAAATAATTGATAAATCAGAATATAGGCATTCTATGGCCTTATGCATTATCTTTAAGCTTCCATTTTCGTAAGACCCTCATCTCTTATATCTGGCAGCCCTTCCTCTTACCTCTCTCACACACATTCTCACTCTCTCTCTCTCTCTCTCTCTGTTCACTTATTCATGACTACAAGCACTGTTCTTCCACTGGCCTTGGTGATTGTTTATATATGTTGTAAGCACGTGCCTCCTTTTTGTACTGTATTGTTAAATTCTTCCCGTTTGTTTTATTATTTGTCAGATCAAATTCACTTTTTGGGCGTTGTAGCTGCTTGTTTATTAATAATGTGCATCATTTAAATTTTGTGTTTTAATTTAATAAATATTCACTGTAAAAGCTAAGGTATTCGAAAGAAAAACAATTGCGGATCATAAAATTAATGACTAATCTAGGCAATCTGATTGTATTTTACGATTATCTAGCATTACTTTATCGATAAATTGCCATACAAATTTGTGCTATAGACGGTTATTTATATATGTGACCCATTAGCATTACAATAATTAATAGACAATAATGCCAGTCCTGTGACCGAAAGCCACAATGGATCATTGTAGTAGTATTAACCCTTTCAGCACGATGACACCTTTTTACCTGTCCTTCTGGCTAAAACCATACTATTGTATGCAGTTTATGAAGGACCTATGTTATTCAGAAGGTATTTTGACATCGTATTTACCCCTTTGAGTCCTAGAGAGAGAACATAAGCTAAAACAAATAATCTAATGGTAACCTGAATATGCTGACAACTACGTCATCGTGCTGAAGGGGTTAACTTGGGTCTAGTACCCAATGTTAGCCTAATGCCCTTTTCCTGAGATAACATTTAACTTTTGCCATGCACCATACCATTATTATTCAAGGAGTAAGTGTTGCCTTATGTTGATAGTAATATATTGTAGTGTCACATGCTTGTAGAGTGTAAGTAGGTATATTTGCCTGTGCCCAGTATATTGCTAGCATTGTATATAATATTTGGTGTTTGTTGCAAGTGAGTCTTAATTTAATGTTTTTCAAAATCGAGTATTTCTCTTTTTTTTGTCCTGCACACTACAGTATATCAAGTGATTACGACGTCAGATCAACCATCTCCCCTTAAAGAAAACTATCCCACACTGACAACACAAAACCTCGACCACCACCACCAGCCCCATGGAGGTACGATATAAGAGGAGGGAAGGTGGTCCCGTGCGACCCAGTCATGCCCCTTTCCCACTGATGCGATTTCATACGATTTTCGTCGCCGAGGACGTAGTCTTGTCAATTCACAGCGAATTTGGGTGACGTCAACGATTTTGACCGTTAAAAACCGTTGACAATTTTACACTCGGCGTTGATGTCGCCGATGAATAAGACGAATCGGCAACATTATGCGACGTCATCGGCAAATTGAGTGATGGTTCGCCGATGACCTTAGCGAGAACTGTCATATTTGAATAAAATAATGCGAAGGATAAACGAATCCTCGGCGTATGTTCTGCGACGTCTTCGGCGAATTAAGCGATGGTTCGGCGAATACCTCCGCGAGATTATCCGAAAACTTTTTGCATATTATATTTCATGGCACAAACATAAGAACATAAGAAAACGGGAGTCTGCAGAAAGCCGATCGGCCCACACAAGGCAGATCCCTGTCACACCCAACCCCAATTACAAGGCCTAATTATAGACCCAACTCACTATTGCCTTGAGGACTGACCTCACCAAAACTCGACGCCTAAATGACACTAAAGTCTTAATATTGACAACGACTGAAAATCGCCAAACTAATGGGCCGAACGTCATAAAATATGAACACTAATGGGGTTAACCATGAGGAAGAAAGGGGACCAGAAAAACGACCCATCTCCCCTTAATTTGGAGATTGGCAATGTCCGGCTTCGCCGGAGACATTTTTCTATCGAAAAATTTACAAATTTAGCTTACTCTCAAAACAAAAATATATATATGTTGGCTCACTACCGCTCACCAGAAAAATATTGAAACCTGGATGGGGGTAAAAGACAGTAGGCTGAATGGGGCCGACCGGATACAAGGCAAAGAGAGAGGGAGAGAAAAAAAAAAAAAAAAAAAAACGAGGAGAGAGGGAGAGAAAGAGAAAACAAAAACAGCGAGGTGGGCTCAATATTTGCGTTACGGCTTAATTGAGCCCACCTCGCTTTTTTTGTTTTCTCTTTCTCTCCCTCTCTCCTCGTTTTTTTTGTCTCTTTCTCTCCCTCTCTCTTTGCCTTGTATCCGATCGGCCCCATTCAGCCTAATGTTTTAAGACGTTTACCCCCATCCAGGTTTCAATATTTTCTTGGTGAGCGGTAGCGAGCCAACATATATATATTTTTGTTTTGAGAGCAAACTAAATTTTTACATTTTTCGATAGAAAAATTTCTCCGGCGAAGCCGGATTTCTCCATATAATGCTGGTTCGCTATCATTTGCCAGGAAGATATCGATACTTGGATGGGAATAAACGTCTTAACCCTTGTCTAGCGGGGGTTTAGGGCTTATTTGGGCATATTCAGGCCCTCCTGCATGATAAATCAAGTATCTGCATGAAAAAATAAATATTTAGTAAAAAACTAGGCGCTAAAAGCTTCAAAATGAGACCAGAACGAGCTATGTAGCACTTGTGGTTCTCATACAGTGATACCAGTAACATGGGAGTTTAGCGTATAGCGGCATATTTTTCCCAGCTATGCTCACTACTGGCTACACTGCTGGCCTCTCGAGAACACAGGGAACATGAGTTAATGGGCGGCGGTAAGCCCTGGGAGTCGGCTGTCTGGCCCGCTGCGCTCCCGGCCATTTGCACTCGATTTTAACCCTTTAAAAGCCTTAATAATGCTCTACCTTGCTGCAAATTGGAACCGGACTTAAGTCCGACCCCGATCTTTAAGGGTTAAGACAGTTGGCTGAATGGGGCTGAATGGATACAAACCAGAGAAAGATACAAAAGGAGAGAAAGAGAAAAAAAACAGGTAAACCCCCCAAGAGAGGTGCATAGAAAAAAGGGTTGACAGGTTCACTATAGGCCTAATCATTTTTTTTTACCCACCTCGCCGAAGGTGCTCTTTGGCATCGTCGATGTTCTCAGAACATCTGAGAGCATCGGCGAGTCGCCGTGCAGCGTTGCAAAAAAAATATTGTGCGAAACCCTCCGCGATGTATCGCCGATGACGCCGATGATCTCAGAGGGCCTCGCAGATCCCTCTGCGATGTTCGACGATGCTTGCGAGGGCTACGAACCCTCGTGAGTCCTCGTCCAAAATTTTGAACAGTCCGAACATTTGCGATGACCCGCAAGGGCCCTTGGGAGGCCTTGCGAGTCAAATGATTATTATGCGAGGGTTCAAGATTTTGTTGCGACATGTCACGAATGTGCCAATTTATTGGTGTCGGCGATGAAAATCGTGAGAAGTCGCATCAGTGGGAAAGGGGCATTAGAAAGTGTTCCCAGTGTATTGGCTGAGGCCACGCCCCCTACTGGCAAAAGACCGTCACCCACCCTCTGCACTGCTAGGTTTATATTGTTTTATACTGCATACAACGTGAATATACTGTTACATGTTATGAATATAGTATATAAATGTATATTTATGTATATCGATAAGTTGATATCGTTTTTATGTATGTACACTGACAGCTAGCGGTGTAGTCAGAATCTGATACCAATCATGAAAATATCTGTGTGTGTGTGACAACATACAGAGACAAATGTACCGTATTAGTCAAACGAGGCGGTGAGCAAGATGGTATTATCATTTAGGCCGGTCAGTGATTATTCTCATATTGAACCTTTATGAACTTTGAGGCCGCCCACAAACTAAGACTCTCGTTATTCCAAATGGCACTAATTTTGTGAACTAGGCCTATCTGGACCACGTGTTCCTAACTTCTTATTTTGAACAATATTTCTTTATACTGTACTATTATATATTTTATCACTTATATTAACTTTCTTTTGAGCTCAGATATAACACTTTTTAGATCACTGTTTCTTTTCTTAAGACATCTCGTTGATTGTTGCAGCACTTTTAGTTTTCTTTATTGAACCTGCAAGTTGATTTCCAACATGGTTAAGCTTACACTATAATGTTACATTTTCACTCTTTATATGATCTATTTCTTTGACTTTGGGATCGTCGAGGAACGTTAGCAAAGGAGCTTCGACCTTAGACCGAATGTTAGTGATAGGTATGTCACGTTTCATCGGCGATTTTCGCTTTGGTGCATTGTTTTCCTTCAAATATTGTGGAAAGGCTTAAAAAATACATGGTACAGCTCCAGTGCAAATCCGAATACATGATAACGATGTCCGGTCGATAGCCTCCACTTTGAAGTGCTTTGGACAAATGCGTTGGTACTTGTTAGGAATAGAGTTCTGACGTTGTATCTTCCGAAGCCATTCATTACGTAATGTATCATCGTTAGGAAATCTGTAGATTGAAATACGATATATTTAAACCAATATACAGTACATGGATCACGAACAAATGCAATATAAGTATACATATCTCATAATGTTATATACTGCAGCTTAATTGCAACCTTTTATACCCATTCTTTACTGTAGCCTTTTAGTATTTAAATTGTTCAGTTATTTAGTATAATTGTCTGGTAATATAAATTATACAATATTTACTACATACTGTACAGTATATACTACCAAATTATGTTAGATTAATTATCCATTTTCGACTTACAATAAATCTTGATAATGCTATTCAATATGCAAGTACCAGACACAGACAAAATCATGAAGCTAGACATATTTTCTAAGAAATGTACGTAATACGAGTTAATAAAATGCTTGGGTTCTGTGGTGATTCCTTTCATCAATATATGAGTACCTATATATTGTGTAATTAGTATGGTATAAGTGAAAGTATAATATTATATGTACCGGTAGCTTACTATGCACTGGTGAAACATGAGACCTGTGTGTAATGTGTGAAAGTTTGTATATGCATGCTACGTATATAAGTATTATTATAGACATACAGTATATGCGCAAGTTATGTAAGAATGTAAGAATGTAATTATGTAGACTATGTAATCTCGCATATTTGTATGCACCGGTATGTATATATGTGTGCACGTATGTTTGTATGTATGTAAGTAATTTACTATCTAACATAATGTTCATATCAAATGATCATATTATTCTGTATTTTAAAATATGCATTATGATATTTATGATAGTTATATTACCTCGAATACCGCAAACTCAGACTTGTAAGTTATGTGGACAATATCCTATATAATTACGCATATGCTAACATTCCTCCTCTCCCCCCTCACCAGGTCCTCGTACTCTCACGTTTACAGGTACACTAGGCCTCCCCCTCCTACCTGTGTCACCGTAACCACCATCCCGTCATTGTACAACAACACACTATTAACTACATTGACGACCACTAACATACTAACAGTAATTGCAAGATCATATTCCCTATTTTCCTTGTGTTATGTTAATCCCTTTTTTAGGTCTTAAATCAAATATTACAACGAATCCTGACTAAACAGTACGAACTTTTATAATACTTTGTCTATAACTATTTAATATATTTGAACAATATATTTTAATGTATTACTTTTGGTAAAACTTTGTTAATACAAAATTATGAAATACATTGTATATGTCCATCGGTATTACCATGTCACTACAGTGTTATTATACACCTACACTACAATTCTTACTCTGTGTTAGACTAGAAGTGTTTTTTTGTTAATTCATAGAATGACACATTGAAAACAGTAAAGGGGATGGGGTGCATGAGAGAAAAGCTTTCTTATACAAACCCGGCAAGGTGCCAGGAGACTCGGGTAAATGGGAACAACTGAGGTGAAAGTTTCTCCCTGGTTCCTGCCCGGCTGTTATATTTTACATAAAATAGAGCGGCCAAGGGTAACTATTTTGTACCTTCGACCACACGCATCATGTTGTTGTAAAACTAAACTAATAAACATCATAACGAGACTTTCAATGGGTCGTATTCTTAAGCGTGCATATTATTAAATGTAGGTTGGGAATCCCTACAGCCAAACTTGATCACCACACACACAGCTGAGGCATCCCTACAGCCAAACATGGTCGCCATACAATGAAATGTGAGATACCAACCCCTATAATCGATAAGTAAACCGCACCGTATGTTACTAGGTTCTTATAGATCGAGGGGGATGTGTTGAGAGGTGCAATGGTGGGTGTTTTGGTGTATAGTTTAGTTTACTGATATCATGGATGGTTATATAGTTACAAAGCATAAAGTAAAAATACAGATTCAGTATACATAGGACATACACCAATTATATACATTAACTAGAGATGGTAGACTGATTTCTACAACTCTTAGATATACTTCTTAGGTGTGGGGGAAGAACTAAACTGGGCTCTAATGTAGAGTGTGGTGTAAGGCAGAGTACTTCACATGTAAGTATGCATCGGTCTGGTAACTGAGTGGTTAAGCAGACCTGTAACTGTAAACTTATAAGTGAATAGGCAAAATTGAATGATAGTGTGTGTGTGTGTGTGTGTGTGTGTGTTTTACTGGCAAATGGTACGTAATATATTTTACGTTAAAGGGGCCTGAAACACATGTTGAAGTTGCAAAAGCGTCTCTAAAATATATAATCTGTTCAGGAATTGCTTGTACAGATATATTTAGAGGCCAGATAGCACTCTAGGTCAAGAAAGGATAGCACTGAAGAGAGGTTTGACAACACACTCATGGGCCGGAAAGCACTCTGATCTCAGGAGGGGGGTGAGATGACTTCCGCTGTTCCGTCTGCTTCCCTATCCTATAATTATCTGGTTCCGGCCCTCGGGAGGCTGCATGGGAAAATAACACATCAGTAGGTGATCTCAAAGAGTCCTGTAGGTCCTTTATGTCTCGGGGTTAGGGGCAGGGGGGAGAGGAGCAGAAGTGCCCTCCGGTTTCGTCAGCATATCCCTTCCAGTGACCAATCTGAGGCTCTGCTGGCGGTTGACGTCATGGCGGGTGAAGTCACAGCAATGGTGGCCGGCTCTAGAGATACCAAGCGTCACTTTTTGGACAAGGGAGCAGCCTTTGGGGGAGCAGGTTGCGCTGTAGGGGGAGATATTCTCTTTGGCTGTCTTATTTTGGGATCGTGTTTTTCTAGGGGGAACTGTTGCATTTCGTGGTATAACAATTTGTATCTACAAAGATATCTTGGGTTTAGATAACATTAAGGCTGTACAGCATACATTTATGCCATGTCTGAGTCCTTTGATTCATGGCAAAACTTGTTCTATTTTTATTCCTATCTCTATTGCAAAGTGAAGGTATTACATAATTATACACCCCAGGCTTCATGCCTGTCCAAGAATAATCCTGTGAGCAACTGTGCCTGCCAAGTGGGACAGGTTTGGTTTGGTTTGGGAAGGATGATTATGGCTAAATTAATATTACATCACCTTTTATTCTTATTGTCATACCTAAATAATGAGAAGAACTTATGTAGACCAACTTGTTACAATGCCGCTCTAATGACCATCCTTCCTCTCTCTCCCCCTATACATAAACAAGAGGAGGGTGATAATGTTGGTTTAATCACCCCATTACCATCAGTCTTGTTAGCCTCCCTGGGTTATGATTTATTCATGATCCATTAACAAGGAGTGAAACCTGACCCAACTCCCGGTAAGCACTTATATTCAAAAGAACATTAATCTCCAAATATTTTAATAATATCAGTTAAAATCCCTTTGCTCTCTTGGTGCAACATGGAATATAAATTATAACCTAGTTATTTATATTTAAACTATTTAACTCCTTTTGAACAATAATCAAACTCAATACATAGTACGGATGTTTGTATACAATTTCGTGTTATCAGGGGTGGCAGAGAGGTTATCGTATTTGCTTCAGTTACTGATTGTGTTTGTTTAATGTAGTTTGTCAGGGTTTACATTCATTAACCCCTTCTGTACCAGTGACGTATTTTTAGTAAAAATTTAGCTGTATTTAGACTATTTTGTACAGCTTAAGGGGAGGTCTTTAGTTTGCTCCCTAGACCTTCATCAAGCTTAACATAATACCCCCAAGACCCCCATTCGAGATAAATTTGTATATTTTTCGGTATAAAAATGTCACAGCCGAAGGCTGATTCCTCCTAAATTACAGGCTCGTTATCGCTTGCCAGAAATAAATTGACATCTGATAGGCACGAAAGGTCTTACTATTAACATAAATAGGGCGAAAGGTCTTAACATCGCCAAACTAATGGGCTGAGCGTCTTAAAATATCAACATAAAGGGGGCTAAACATGTGGGAGAAGGTGGTGCAGCAAAAGACCATGTATGTGAAAATCTCCCGTTAATGCCTTACGAGCGGGCCCGTCAGTAACTTCTACTACCCGCCAAGCGGGTGGTTTTACCCTAAACGACCTTGTTTCCGTGCTCTTTTTCATGCATAAACAAGAGCCGGAGCGTAATACAATTATGTATCCCTGAAAGGGCGTAAATTGAGCTTTCCAATGACACCAGAACCATCCTACTACGACCACGCGTTATCTTGCAACGATCGTGCAAGACGAGTGCAAAATCCCTAAAATACGGTAATTTCCTTACATAATTCCCTGTGTAGCGAGGCAGTGAGTGTGGGTGTGTGTTGAGTAAATGTCAGTAGTCACGCGGGACCCATGCCGAGCGGTCATGAGCCAACCTACGCTCCTCCACCCGCTTGTCTCTCTCTCAGAGCCATTATTGCTCCAAAATTGCACACAGACTTTAGTCGGTCCCCGCCACATAGTCCATGGTTCTCTAGCCCGACTTAAGTCCACCCACGCCAGACAAGGGTTAGGAAGTATCTTTGGTAGCAAAAAGAGTTAAGTGAGATGCTTTGAAGCCTGTTAATTGCTGAAGGCCCTTTTTATGCTGAATTAAATCGTCAAATATTAGGCAGAACACTGTTAAAATGACGGCACTGGTACTGGAAGGGTTAAGAAGTATTGAAATAGTTTGTAAATCATACACTCAGATATACAAGCAGCAATGATCCCAATACTTTGCCCAACCGTCAATCACCGTCGACGTTCAGTTTCATTTACATGTATAATAGTTATCAAATGTTCCTGAGAGCGAGGCAGATCAGTCAGTCATCAACAAAGTTGCAGAACAACATAGCAACACGGAAGTTCAGTTCAGACAATAAATGGGATATCTAGTTTATGACACTCCAAGGAGGTCGATCATTCTTGACAATAGTCCATCTGATCAGTACCAAAAACTTGAATCTCACAGTAACACTCACTCCACCATTGTCATAGTAACTTGTATGTAGTGTCCCTGAGGGCAGCATTATACCCTACTCTAGCGTCACAGACTTAACCTCTCCGCGGCGCACAGGTTTTTTTTTACAGGGTCATACTGTGCGCATGTATGATGATTTTGTGACCCATTGCCAATTTCGATAAAAAGTACATCAGCGTGTAGGGAATGTTTGCGTGCATCGGCCCATATATATTTGACCCCCCTCAAAAATGTCTGGGGGGGGGGGGGAACGGTCCGTAGTTGAAAAATGTGGAGCGAATGGCACCACGCGGCTAGATTGTCATCGAGCGGCGAGATTTCCCGGCCGAATTTTCACGCGCCCAGGGGATAGAACCAGAGGGAGGAGGGGGTGGGTTACCGCGTATTATCACGTATATCTCGTACTTAGAGCACTGTCATGCTATAATACAAACAGAGGCAACCGAAGACCACCAGCGATAAGGACCGAAGACAGCGAGGACTGAGGACAGCCATGAACATAAATGTAGATCCGACAAGAACCAAAAATATTATTAAAGAGCGTTCCGTGAGTTCTAAAATAACAAATTTAAAGGTTTTCTATGCAAAAGCTCGTAGCATACGCAATAAATTTTCAGATTTAGAGGAGCTAGTGTTTACAGAAAATTATGATGTGATTGGCATAACAGAATCTTGGCTCAATACAGAAGATAGAGACTTTTTAGCAGAGTATTCACTTCCCGGTTATGTAATGTTTGAGAAAAGCCGAATAAATCGAAGTGGAGGTGGCGTTTTACTTTATATCAAAGAAAGTCTTAACCCTACCTCAAATTGTCAAAACCTCAAATTGTGAACGTCGATGCATCTTTTGTGCTAATAAAGAATAATAAAGGTACAAAAATAATACTTGCATTAATATACAGACCTCCAGCTCAATCAGTGCAAACTGACCGAGAAATTTACGAACAAATTGCAGATGTAAGTAACTCACAAGATACCGTAATTTTTGGCGACTTTAATTTACCCATGACCAAGTGGGGCGATACTCTTACTTCACACTCCGGACATGACTTGTATACGAACTTGCAAGAGAGTTCGCTTTATCTATTTGTTCGAACGCCGACCCGTGGTAATAACGTTCTTGACATTGTACTTGCAACAAAAGAAGAATTAATAGAGAATTTGAATGTTGGTGATGAATTCAGTAACAGCGACCATCGTACGATAACTTTCACTTTAAAGTTTACTAGTAACGAACCAAATAGTAGCATCGAAAAAGTCCCTAATTTCAAGAAAGCAAACTTCCATAAACTTAGAGCTATGTTTAAAGAAACTGACTGGAGCTTGTTAATTAACAATAACGACATAAATACATCTTGGAAGTTATTCGAAACCACTTACCTAAAAGCAGTGCAAGACTGCATACCATCGAAAATACGGCGTCCAGGCCATAATAATAAGCCCAAATGGTGGAATAAAGATATTTCAAACTGCTTGCTTGCTAAAAAATTTGCTAATGATAGATTAAAATCCTCACAAAATGACGAAGAACGGGTGAAATTTGTAGAGCTACGACGCAAAGCCAAAAAGTTAATTAAGCAAAGTAAAAAGACGTTAGAGTTACATATTGCGAATCAAAGTAAAACAAACCCGAAAGAATTCTATAGTTATATCAGAAAGAAAAAAGTAGTTACTTCAACTGTTAGTAGATGAAAATGGAGAATACACCAAAGACGAAGTACAAATGAGTAATGCCCTCAATACCTTCTTTGCATCAGTTTTTACAACAGAAGACCTCAGTGATATCCCTACACCATCGCCAATTCAGATTGATAATTCAGATGTTCTAAGCAATATCACCGTTACAGAGAGAGAAGTATTGAATTGTTTAGATAAACTCAAGGTAAATAAAACGCCTGGACCGGATACAATCTCGCCTAGAGTTCTAAAGGAAGCTAAGGATGAGCTCTCCAAACCACTGACATTACTATTCAATAAATCCTTGCAGTCTGGAACTATGCCTGATCAGTGGAAGCTAGCCAACGTAACACCGATATTCAAAAAAGGCAGCAAATCCCTACCCTGTAACTATCGTCCAATTAGCTTAACCTCAGTTGTATGTAAAATGCTAGAAACGGTCATACGAGACAGACTCGTAAATCACTTAGAGGAAAATACCATACTTAAAGATACTCAACACGGCTTTCGTAAAAAACGTTCCTGTTTAACAAACCTCTTAGACTTCTTCCACGATATCCTCAACCTCTACGATGAGGGTAAAGCTGTAGATATTATATACCTTGATTTTCAAAAGGCCTTTGACAAAGTTCCCCACAAACGTTTACTGCTAAAACTAAAAGCGCATGGAATACAAGACAGTGTGTTAAAATGGATAGAAAATTGGCTCAGCGACAGAAAGCAAAGAGTAGTCATAAACGGTAAGGCATCTAAATGGACCAATGTAAGTAGCAGGGTACCCCAGGGATCGGTATTAGGACCAATTATCTTTCTAATTTACATCAACGACATAGATGAGGGTCTCACCTGTACAATCTCAAAATTTGCTGACGATACAAAAATTGCAAATAGCGTACTCTCAAAAGAACAAGTTGACGATATGCAACACAATCTAGATAAATTGTCATGTTGGGCCCAAATTTGGCAAATGAGTTTCAATGCGGATAAATGTAAAGTACTACATATCGGATACCTAAACGAGAAAGCAAACTATTCGATGAATGGCACTCAGCTTAAGAATGTAAACAGAGAAACCGATCTGGGAGTAACAATATCGTGTAACCTAAAACCGAGTCAACAATGTTCAGAAGTTGTTAAGAAGGCAAACAAAATAATTGGCTTTATAGGCAGGTCATTTGAGCATAAATCCAAAGAAGTTATCCTAACCCTTTACAATTCCTTAGTCCGCCCTCTTCTGGAATACTGCGTTCAATCCTGGTGCCCTTATTACCAAAAAGATATAAACAAGCTAGAACGAGTTCAACGTAGAGTTACCAAAATGATACCTAGCCTAAAGAACAAACCATACGAAGAGCGTCTTAGAGAATTAAATCTATTTCATTTAACCCAGCGCAGATTAAGAGGTGACTTAATTCAAGTGTTCAAAATCATCAAAGGCATCGACAATATGAACACCAGGCGCATGTTCTTAGTGTAGTCCACTACCATGTCGGGCTTATAGATGGTCTTCCTG
The DNA here is from genome assembly GCA_032716605.1 of Paralithodes platypus. Classification (NCBI taxonomy): domain Eukaryota; kingdom Metazoa; phylum Arthropoda; class Malacostraca; order Decapoda; family Lithodidae; genus Paralithodes; species Paralithodes platypus. Next base: position 15,055,226 of record CM064480.1, on the reverse strand, counting down.
GTTCTGTAGTGGATTTTACCAGAGTCCATCTGGGCACCTGTGTGGACTGTGGAAAGCAGGTGGACGTCTCTTTTGTCCTTCCACTTCAGGGCTACCACTTTCCCGGACTTTTCAAGCTGCTTGTACTTCACTATCGACCAATCTAATTACACGCGGGGAAACGGTTGCAAAATTATTGGTAAATCTTTTAACTCACACGAATCTAAGAATTTCTTCTTCAATCGAGTTGTCAACTTGTGGAATGCTTCCCCGAAACGTTATAGACTGCATCACTGTTGATTCATTTAAACTCCGCCTAGACAAATATCTCGCATCAAACCGGCGACTGACTGCGTTTGTAAATGAATAACTTTATTTTATCCCCCCCTCAGTTACTAACCCATCTGTCCCCTACTAACTTCCTAATCCTGCCACGGATATTAGTTCCAGGGCAGTAATTCCCTTTCCAATGTTCCCTTACCCACTAGAAGGGTCACTAGATCTGTTGTTGCTTGATTTCCTTTGGACTCCTTTGTACTTGTACGTATGTAGACGTGCCATATATCAATATATATACCGCATATAGACCAATTCATGCGATATTTACACACATTATCAATGAGTTTCTATGCGTGAACCAAGGTGTGATTGAGTTGTGCTGGGAATGAAATGGGGAGAGGGTGTGTTACGCCATAAATATCACTTATATCTCGTACTTAGAGCACTGTCATGCTATAATACAGACTTGTACGTATGTAGACGTGCCATATATCAATATATATACCGCATATAGACCAATTCATGCGATATTTACGCACATTATCAATGAGTTTCTATGCGTGAACCAAGGTGTGATTGAGTTGTGCTGGGAATGAAAGGGGGAGAGGGTGTGTTACACCATAAATATCACTTATATCTCGTACTTAGAGCACTGTCATGCTATAATACAGACTTGTACGTATGTAGACGTGCCATATATCAATATATATACCGCATATAGACCAATTCATGCAATATTTACGCACATTATCAATGAGTTTCTAGCAGACGGAAGCCTAAAAGGGTGGATGCAGCTGTGTGATAATTGTGGAGGCGCCCCAGGTGTATGGATGTCTTGGGATTTTTAACCTTATGTCTAGCAGGTGTCTGGGGTTCGTTGCCACCAAGAGGTCTACAATAACATGAGTCAGGAATGGAGAGAGAGAGAAAGTGAGACATGCGTATGTCGTACGTATAAATGGACTTCAGAATTGCATTTTTATGCAAGCAGACATTGCATTTTAGACACATGTGAAGTACCACAGAAATATGTAGGCCATTGACTGTAAATAAAGTACTATATTATAGACCAGGAACGAGGGTGGTCAGTAAACATCGGCTTAACCTTTTTTGATAGAGAGCTAAATATAGACTGGTGTCGCCTTACACTTGCGAAATGGTAGATTGCCACCAGAAAACTTATATTTATTTATTTCCAAGTAATATGCAATCTAAATGTATATTCGAGACCTACTGCAAGTATTTGTATGACAGTCATGACTATGTATAATCCAATATACGCGCGTAAGGGCGTAGGCGAGACATAAGAAAGATGGTTGAGCAATTTTCGACACCCACACAGCTATTATTCACTATTATTTACAATATTATACAATACAAATGTATTTGTGAAGAGTATTTTATGCATTATTGTATTTATACAAATTTTGTTCCCAGAGAGAGCTGCTGTGGCTGGAGGGAGCAGCAAGGGTCACCCAGTGACCGCTTGACCGTGTGATAATGAGTGGAGTCACACTGAGAGGGGCAATTTTGCTGAGTGTTTGGGCAATTTTTGACAGAATAAAGTTATATAATTACTAATTCTTGACAGAGACAAACTTTTATAAACCTTTGCATGATATAATTGATAATCCCATCAACTTACAAACGTAAATTGGTGGGATAATTCTTTTTTTTTTGTATAAGGTTATTTCGATTGTAGACACAAAGTTTTGAGTGACATTTGGTATGAGCTCCTGTGGCATGGTTGGTAAGGTCGCGGACTGGAAAACTCAAAGTGTCGTAGGGTAGTGGGATCGAATCCTAGAGGGGGTTATGGGGAAGGTTTTATACTGTTTAGATACTCTAAGCGTAGTAGGGAAGATATACAGTAGGGTAGTGATTGAGAGAGTGAGAGTGAGAACGGAGAAATGGATAGGCGACGAGCAGGGAGCTTTTAGGAAGGGAAGAGGATGTGTAGATCAGATTTTTACCCTGAATTGTGTTGTGGAGAAGTATCTGGAGAAGAAACAAAAGGTGTATGTTGCCTTTATGGACTTGGAGAAGGCCTAGGACAGAGTGGATAGAGAAGGTTTGTGGAAAGTACTTAGAATATATGGAGTAGAGGGCAAGTTGCTGAAAGCAGTGAAGAGCATGTATGAGGGTGCAAAGGCGGCAGTACGTGTGGAGAGTGAGCAGAGCGAGTTCTTTGACCTGAATGTTGGTTTGAAACAGGGGTGTGATGTCCCCGTGGTTGTTTACTGTATATATGGATGGAGTTATGAAAGAAATACTATCAAGAGCAGTGGATGTTGGTGTATCGCTGAAAAGGGAGGGAATTGAGTGGAAGCTACCTATACTGCTGTTTGCGGATGATACAGTTCTGATGAGTGATAATGAATGGGAGTTGCAGGGTCTGGTAAATGAGTTTGGAACAGTGTGCGAAAAACGGAATTTGAAGGTAAATACGGGAAGAGCAAGGTTATGGTCTTCGAAAGGGGTGAAGTCACAAGTGTGAGGTGAAGCTGAACGGTCAGGCTATGGAGATCGTCAACTCTTTTAAGTATCTGGGCAGTGTGTTGAGTAAAGATGGGACTATGGATGAAGAGGTGCGGGAGAGGGTACAACAGGGGAAGAGGGTTGTAGGAACGCTAAAAGCAGTAACAAGAAATAGGGTGGTCAGTATGGAAGTGAAGAAGTCCTTGCATGACAGTGTGGTAATCCCGACACTGACTTACGGAAGCGAAGCATGGACGTTGGTTGAGAGACTCAGACCAAGAGTGAGAGCAGTGGAAATGAATTACTTAAGGAGGGCGTGCGGAGTTACATGGAGGGATAGACAGACTAATGAGGAAGTAAGAAGGAGGTGTGGTGTGGAGGTAGATGTGCTGGAAAGTGTGAAAAGGAACAAATTGAGATGGTTCGGCCATATGGAACGTATGGAAAGCGAGTGAATGACTAAGAGGGTGTACGAGAGCGAGGTGGAGGGACAGAGGGGGAGAGGTAGACCGAATATGAGGTGGAAGGATGGAGTGAGGAAGTACATGAACGAAGGCGGTGCTGGTTGGGGGGAGGGGCGTCGACTGACTGGGGACAGAGGTGCATGGGGGCGGTTCGTTCGTGGCCACCCCTTCGGGGATCACGGCGTCAGGCAATAGATAGATAGATAGATACATTTTGATAAACAAAAATTTTACAAGATCATGCCATTGTATTGAAACAATATGAAATATTCATAAAATATATCATATTGTAAGAATACAATGACATGACCTTGTTTTTTTGTTTTTATTGTTTTTTTTTATTATCTTAGCAGGTTTGACAGGATTTATTGAAACATATTTATTTTTGTACAATTCATTTGAGGTAAGAAAATATATACACATTACTTAGGCTATAACAAACATATATATTGATATACTAAAAAAAGAAGGCATATTACATATAAATCTTTGAAACTTATAAACTAAATAATGAAACATACAATTATATAATGTAAAAGCTATATCACAGGGACATCTTTGGAACTTATACATTATATAATATATATGTTACATTATGAGGTAGCGTGATTAATTAGGTCAGGTCAGGTAAGCGAGTCCAGGGCAGGGCAGGGCAGGGGGTGAGTCCAGGGCAGGGCAGGGCAGGGCAGGGGGTGAGTCCAGGGCAGGGGGCGGCACTCAGTAGTTATTGAATGTGTGGTAGTCCCTGAAGCAGTCACCCAAGCAGAGTGCAACTTTGCACTCCGCGCACATTGAGGTAACTCTTTTGGTGACGTGGGGTTTTCTGACACTGGAGCTGCAGACGTGGCACTGCACCTGCCTGTGACGAGTGCCAATCAGCTCGGTGTTGGTTGGGTAGTGTCTTTCGACACCCAGCTGGATGCGGTCAGGAACGTGATCCCCACGCCATGCCGTACGTCTGTGAGTGGTGGTGCCATACTTCTCCAGGAGTTGGTATGCCACGTTATACACTAACTCCCGGAATTTGGTTTGGTTTGGGGACATCTCTCTCTTCACCAACCACAAGTTATAGGCGTTGAGCATCGTGATATCAACTAGGTGGAGGAAGAGCTTGTGATACCACTTCACAGTCTTCCTCAGACACTCAACGCCTGACAGTTGACAGTCAAACTTGTCCACCAGGCGCATGTTCTTAGTGTAGTCCACTACCATGTCGGGCTTATAGATGGTCTTCCTGGTTCTGTAGTGGATTTTACCAGAGTCCATCTGGGCACCTGTGTGGACTGTGGAAAGCAGGTGGACGTCTCTTTTGTCCTTCCACTTCAGGGCTACCACTTTCCCGGACTTTTCAAGCTGCTTGTACTTCTGCCCCTTTCGTCGCCTTCTTCGGACATGCCTCTCGCGGTGTTCCTGGGCCAGTTCGTCTTCAGAAGGTGTGTCACTGGAGGAGGCATCTGTAAGAGGAATGACATTACCTGTGAACTTAGGCTTAAACTTTCTTGTCTTTCTGACAGTCCCACATGACCCCGTTTGGTTGTCATGAAGAAACTGGCAGAGAGCAGGAAAAGTATACCAGTTGTCAGTGTAGATGATGTGGCCTTTGCCCAGGTAAGGTGCCAACATTTTCCTGACGATGGCACCTGACATGCCCATGGGGTCACCGGCAGCGGCTTTCGGTACGTCAATGTCAGTGCCTGTATACACGATCATGTCAAGCACTATTCCAGTTTCACAGTCACACAAAACGAAGAGCTTGATTCCGAACCTATGCCTTTTCAAGGGGATATACTGCTTGAAAACAAGACGTCCTTTGAAGAGCACGAGCGACTCATCAATCACCAAATTGAGGAAGGGGTAAAAGTATTTCCTATACCTCTCCAACAACATGGTGAACACATCCCGAACTTTCCATATCCTGTCAATCCTGTTAGGATTTTCGTTGTCTGCAAAGTGCATAAATCTTAGCAGCAACAAAAATCTGTCACGACTCATGAACTTATTGAAAGTTGGGGTGGCGATGAGAGGGTCGTGCTTCCAGTAGTGTTGCAACACATGCTTCTTGCAAAGAGGCATGAGGAACAACAAGTCAAAAAACGTCATGAATTCTTCCACAGTCGTATCCACCCAGCCTCGTATTCTCGCTTTTGGAGAAATTACGTCCAATCTGCCAAACACCCACCTGTAGTAGGCGTTTGTTTGGGCAATGATGTAAGTCATTACCTCAAAATCGAAAAAAGTGAGGAAGATGTCGCTTTCGTTTGCGTGTTCGTCACAGGGCCAGTTATCAGTTGTACCTGACGTCCCAGGATTGAACTGGGGCACGTCAGGCACAAAATTTATCCTGTCAGACCACTCAAACGAAGGCATGCCAGGGATCGGAATGTCGTCTCCGTCTGCTTCTGCGTCTGAAATATCGCTGTCATGTTCGCGATACAACACAGCATCATCATCACCCTCCTCTTCACTAGACAGACGCCCTTCTTCATTCTCGTCACCGACGTCTGACTCACTTCCACTGTCCACTCCCAAATCCCCCCACCCTTGGTCCCGTGCTAGGGCGTCGTCGTCGAAACCAGGGCTGCCAATGCCCTGCGAATCACCATCAAACAGCAGGGCGGCGTACTTGGATGGTGTCAGAGTTTTTCTGGTCACTCTAGCATGTACGGGCATCTTATGGACAGGGGCAGAAGGGCCGGCAGGGGCGTCGGCAGGGGCGGCAGTGGTGCGTGGTGCAGTGGGCCTGGAGGCAGGCAAGATGATGGTGGTGCCTGACGCCCCTTTCCCTTTCTCTTTTCCTGTTCCTTGGGCAGGGGCGGCAGGGGCAGCAGGGGCAGCAGGGACAGCAGGGCCAGCAGTCGCTTTCCCTCTCCCTTTCCCCTTCCCCTTCCCCTTCCCTTTTCCTTGGGCAGGGGCAGCAGGGGCCGCAGGGGCAGCAGGGGCGGCAGGGGCAGCAGGGGCGGCAGGGGCAGCAGGTGGTGCTTGCACGAGTGCGGGGCGATTGTGTGGCGGGGTGGTATCGAGAGTTGACATGTAGTACTATACTCACACCAATTTTTAGCCGCCTGCCTATAAACGCGCGGTTTTGGTACGTGTTCAAAAGCCTCGCTCTTAAGAGTCTTCCCGCAGTCCGCCGGGGGAACTCTTAAGAGTCTTCCCACAGTTCCCGGGCCTTAATGGTAGCTATTAGGCTGGTAGGAGAACCCCAATGTTTAGTGACACTGGGAAAACATTCCTACATTAGCTTTCTTGGAGCCAAATGATGCAGAAACTTGTCCACTATCACATATTAAAAATCCTCATTCATCTACTTTTGGGATTTTTTTTGACAGCAGTTTAAAACAATTAATTTTCATTGTGGAGTAGGCGTATGGATATTTAAATAGTTGCACTTCATGTTTGGATAAATTACAACAAAGATATTAACATTACACTGTTACCTCTTCCAGGAAAGTTTGAGAGTATGCATATGCCTTAATTTGCTTGTTTGTTTGTTCATTTATTTGTTTGTTTCTGTGATCACAGGTGAATAAGACATCTCAAAGTTTTATTCAAACCTCACGAAATTGGCGGACTGATAGCATATGTGCCAAGGTTGAAGTGGTTTAAGTGAGGAAGTGATCTGTAGAGTGCATACCTCCGCCAAAGTATGCTGCTCACAAAGTTATGAGCTAATCCTAAGTAAGTGGCTCACAATGTTATGAATTGATCCAAATGAAATTTGGTGGATTAACAGATTCATTGGCTGATTCTCCAGAGCTTGTCAGTCACTGCATAGCCATGTCGAGTATTATGAATTAATTAAGCATGACATCACGAACAGCAAAACTCTGGCTACAATGTTTGGAGTACATCAACATAATCAAGGATTTAATTTGTTGTGAGAGGCTGGGATTGTGGGATGGTCATTTGAATGATGTGACCAAATTACTGAACCTTTTTGCTGCAACAGGACACATTCACTATGCCAAGTGTGCCCGCCTCTATGTTCAAGAAATACTCAAGTTTCCTACTAGGCATCCCTGGCTGTACACAAAATTCACTGAAGAGGGTTATTTTTCATACTGTTCGCTAGAGTGATAATTGATGGTTGCTGGTACTGCATGTCATCATATGGAAAAGAAATTAATTTTATTCAGAGGTCATGAATTAGTATAGTTCCTTCCTGATGACCAAGTATGGAATGTGCTGTGTTGTATTTGATGGTTATGAAGATCGCATTCTATCAAAGATCATGAGCATAGACGTCGTCAGAAGGGAAAGGTAATGGCAGCTATTTTGATCTCTGAAAACTCACAGGCACATAAAGATCAAGAAGCATTATTTGCCACTCATCAGAACAAGACGCAATTTGGCGAAGCACCTAGAGCATAGGTCAGCAACCCTTAAAGCTAGAAGAGCTATTTTTTTAAAGTTTTATACAAATGTTGTACGGTCGGAGCCGCAATACACAAAAATTAGTCTCGTCAACCGAAATCTGCAGTACTTTAGAAATAAGAGAATATACCCTACTTCTGAACTAAACAAATTATAGGGATATTGTTCAATATCCTGGTATTCACAAGCTTAGGAAAGACATGCGTAACATTTCCAGAAATCATAACGATTGATTCCTATACATATTTTCGAAGTTCAATAAACAAATCTAATGTTGCCTTGAATGTGTTATATGATGCCTTCATTTTGAAGGAATAATTATTATTTCTGTATACTTCTGGAGCCACACAAGTGTCCTGAAAGAGCCGCATGCAGCTCCTGAGCCGCAGGTTGCCGACCCCTAACCTAGAGGCTATCGGCCATTGTGTCAAGATAAGTAATGCTGATGCTGACACTATGATTTTATCCTGTGCAATGGAATTTGTTCGCAATGGGCAGACTGTAACAGTTGTAGCAGAAGATACTGATGTGGTCATCATGTTGCTGTACCATTGGGATAATGACCTAGCCGATATCTACATCAGAAATGAAGGCAAACGGCAACGACCTGGACAAATTTTTAGTATTATTATGTTACCTCCACCAACCGACCCTACTCCCAAGCTCAATTAATGAAATCAACAAATGCATGTGGCAGTCCAGGGACTAGAACCTAGGATGCTCACACCGAAATTCAGTGCATGTATCCATTGCGCTACGAAGACAGTTAAAGAATGGTGGACAAGCCTACGATTTATGCAGTTTCGAATCCATCTATACCACCTGTCGTCCGGAGGCTCATTCTCTTCATACATGCATGGAATGGATGTGACAAAATCTCTGCAACCTTTGGTCAGGGAAAGCTGCATCTCATGAACATATTAAGGGAGTGTCCAGAGGTACAGAGCTTGGATAAAAAAAATCAGTAAAGGTGATTTTACTGCAAAGGAAGTTGGAGAAGCTGGACAACAACTTTTCTGGTTACTGTATGGCGGAACTGAACAGGATACACTGACTAATCTACGATATGTAAGGTACATGACAATGATGGCAAAGTCAAACAGAGTTGAGCCGCATAGATTGCCTCCTACTGAGCGTGCAGCACACTACCATAGCTTCCGTGTTCATATCCAGGTTGTAAATTGGACTAATCTAACTAGTAATAGTCGAGAAGCTACGAAATGGGGTTGGACAATACAAAATGATGCTCTTTGCCCTATTATGACTGATCTGGATGCTGCTCCAACCAGGTAGGCCTACTTCACTTTATTCGGTGCAAATGTAAGTCCACCGGTAAGAACCCTTGCGGCTCAAAACAATGCTCCTGCTGGGTATGGACTGAAGTGACCAATGGCTTGTGATAAGAGTGTCGTGGACAATCATGCAATAACACTGGCACTATTGTGAGTTTAGATGATGATTATGATGATGGGGTTCTGGACGTTTAATAGCACTAGACAACAAAGACTATTATTTGGGTGGTTGGTTGGGTGTAGGGGTGGTAACTCCGCCAGTGAAAATTAGCTGTGTCCTAAGCCAGAAGAAAGGAGGAAGGACACCCCTGTTAGTATTATAGGAGTACTGTACTTTGAAGAGCACATACCTCTTCTTACTCTGGTGGAGGTATACACTCTACCAATTACCTCCTTTATTAAACCACTTCATCCTTGGAACCTATTCTATCAGTCCACCAAATGTCGTAAGAATCGGTTGATACCTTTGTGAGGGGTCTAATCTGGCAGAGGTATGCACTCTACCAATCACTTCGTCATTTAAGCCACTTCCCCCTTGGTACATATCCTATTGTTCCACCTAATTTTATGAACATCGGTTCTTAATTTGTTGAGATACATTGTGTATCCCTACTTCTACTTCTTGCAAACGAAAATACCCTTTTTGTCATCCATGCTGGTTCAAATGACATCATGCGCACCAGATCCGAAGAGTTGATGGATAAATATCGCAAGTTGATCCAGCACTACAAAAACAAGTCAAGGAATATCATCATCTCAGGCATTCTCCCCAAGATCGACGCACCTGACAAATTCTACGACAAGGCCTTCAGCACAAATAGCCGACTAAAATATTTGTGTCTGAAGGAAGAAGTTGAATTCATCAACCTCGGGATAATTTCTATAACCAGCCTATTCTGTTCCGCAAGGATGGCACTCATCCAAACCCTGTGGGTTCAGCACGCATGGGTCGTCTCCTACACAAAGCAGTCCGCAGCCATGGATCAAAAAACGCCATCCGAGAAGAAGCAGCAGTGACATAAATCATCCGACGCCAAGCAAAAAACAGAGGCAACCGAGGACCACCAGCGATAAGGACCGAAGACAGCGAGGACCGAGGACAGCCATAAACATACATGTAGATCCGACAAGAACCAACAATATTATTAAAGAGCGTTCCGTGAGTTCTAAAATAACAAATTTAAAGGTTTTCTATGGAAACGCTCGTAGCATACGCAATACATTTTCAGATTTAGAGGACCTAGTGTTTACAGAAAATTTGATGTGATTGGAATAACAGAATCTTGGCTCAATACAGAAGATAGAGACTTTTTAGCAGAGTATTCACTTCCCGGTTATGTAATGTTTGAGAAAAGCCGAATAAATCGAAATGGAGGTGGCGTTTTACTTTATATCAAAGAAAGTCTTAACCCTGCCCTCTTGTCAACACCTCAAATTGTGAACGTCGACACATCTTTTGTGCTAATAAAGAATAATAAAGGTACAAAAATAATACCTACGTTAATATACAGACCTCCAGCTCAATCAGTGCAAACTGACCGAGAAATTTACGAAGAAATTGCAGATGTAAGTAACTCACAAGATACCGTAATTTTTGGCGACTTTAATTTACCTGTGACCAAGGGGGGCGATACTCTTACTTCACACTCCGGACATGACTTGTATACGAACTTGCAAGAGAGTTCGCGTTATCAATTTGTTCGAACACCGACCCGTGGAAATAAGTACTTCACTATCGACCAATCTAATTACACACGGGGAAACGGTTGCAAAATTATTGGTAAATCTTTTAATAAACCCGCGACTGACTGCGTTTGTAAATGAATAACTTTATTTTATCCTCCCATCAGTTACTAACCCATATGTCCCCTACTAACTTCCTAGTCCTGCCACGAACATTAGTTCCAGGGCAGTAGTTCCCTTTCCAATGTTCCCTTACCCACTCTAAACCACTGTTTGGACACTTGATCCTCAGTGTTTTGGAGGACAAGCAGCCTAGAAGGGTCACTAGAACTGTTGTTGCTTGATTTTGTTTGTACTCCTTTGTACTTCTACCCCTTAATTGTAGGACCGAAAATGGTGAAATTTGTTAGAGTTGTACAAAAAAACAAACACCCAAAGTGAATTAATGGGGATTTTTAATATGTGATTCTGGACATATTTCTGCATCAAACGACACCAAAAAAGCTTATATAGGACATTTTTCCCACTTAATTCCACCCTTCTCCTACCAGCCTATATGACGACCTGGACAAGGGGTGCTGATATATTATACCAATATTTGTTTTTGTAAATCCATTAGCGAAGCTATAGGTATTTGTATAATACTCTTATCGATGTGTACTTTATATCTATATAAGTAGAACAAAAGTGCACAATGGAAATAAACATAGATGAAAACGGAACACAGTGCATTATACATAATATATATGCATAGAATACACAGGGGTCTTACAATCAAATACAATGTATTAAATATAACATACAGGCGATCAGAGTTGGGAGACCATGGTGGTTCCTTGTAACAAAGCTGCCACACTTCCAAACTGGCTCAACCAGAATTACCTTTATCAAAACACAATCCCGGACACACACACATACACTAACACTCAGGCATAGGAAATATATTGAACATGTGTGTGAAATAAACTTGGACTATATTTACATTTTTAAATCACAAGGTATAGGCTATTTTAAGCACCCAGTAGCCTACTTGTTGTTTAACTTGACGTAACATTGCAGCAAGTTGATAAACACTGATGGCCAATAACACCAACTACGGTGGTGATGGGCTGGTCTATCAGAGTGAGAAGTGAGCGATCTCTGCCATACCCATAGCTTACTCTGACTGTTCCTTTTACTTATATAATTTCTAGATCTCAAGTGACGGCGTCTCTTCCGTGGATTGACCTCCCAATCTACCAAGATTGGAAGCCAAAGCGTCACATTTTTTCCTTTGCCCCTCAGCTTTCTCTTCGTAATTGCTGAGGGTCACAGGGCCCTGGGTGGGGCTTTGGTTTCCCGGGCGTTTCTGTCGCCCTCCTCAGCTCCCCGCCATGGAGTGGCTTCGGTCACCCATGCTTTATTGTGGTCGGCTGGGAGGGTTCTGTGGGGGCGCTCGGTTATGGCCTTGGTCTTGCTCGGGGCCTTGGGGCTGTTCGGCCAGGCAGCTTGGGGAACAACAACACCAACTACGTCGTGGCCATACTTTACTTGTTTTACGACACTATAAATCAGGTTTGATAGGACAGCTTCACCGTAACTTCTTGCCTATCTGTTATCGCTTTTGGAAGTTATAGTGTTAGTGGTTGCTCAAAGGTACTGTTATCTTTTGTGGTGGTATCATTAAACAGGTTTTAAAATTAAGACATCGGAGAAAGATTTACGATGATAGCCTTTTTGTGACCCAGTTACATTACATGAAAAATGTGTGTTGTTTTTTATCAACCTTTTCGAATTGATCATGTAAAAAATATATGTATTTGTAGCCAATAAAATATATGTATTTGTAGCCAATAAAATATATGTATTTGTAGCCAATAAAACAAAAAAGAGGTTCTTTATGTAGTGTATATTTAGTCGAAAGACGTGATGGCATTTTTCCTGAATTTCTATTTATGCTTTCAACCAGGTGTGATCAACAAAACACTCCTTTAAAGGGATTACTGGTTATATGTCCCATTATTGTAGAATATTTAATGAAAATACAACGTTATTGGCATTATGCTGTGTGTATCTTTTCTTCAACCTCATCTTCCTTTCCTTTGAGGTTATATGACTGATTCCTATGTTCCTGTGTTCGTCCTTTTCCTATTCCAACTTACTGTATATTATACCAATTTGTTCTCGCGTTTTGCAGTTTCATGTTTTGTTTAAATGAAAAAAGGTAAAAAAGAATAACAATTCAATGACGAAATAACCCATACATCTAATGAAGTTTCCCATCCAAGAAAAACGTTTAACAGCTCGATATACATTGTTGTGGAGTTCAAGATGGTGGAAATGTTCTCTGAGGAAGGGAGTTTCATAGAGATTGTGGCTCGTGGTATGAACGAATTTTGATAAGTAGACGTTCGATAATGTGGATGCGTGATTATTAAGTCGCTAACAGATGCCTCAGCACCATGGGGGAATATGCGAAGAGGTAGTACAATTACCGCAAGTTCAACTGAACACTTACCATAACAGCATAGGTAAAATATTGCAAAGGATGCAACATATCTGTGTAACCATAAATGTGGGAATTAATGTGGAATTATTGGGTTAGTGATAAATCTAATTGATATGTTTTGTATGTTACCTGTTTCAACGGCACCTCTCCACATCCACTACATAAGGCAACCAATATTCAAGTTGAAAACTCCTGTGCCTTTTATATATTATCGCTATCTGTTCGGCACTGAAAAAGCTACGAACTCTGTGAAGAAGTCTAAGATTCTGTGAGGCATTTTTAGCAATAGATGTACCATGAGATATCCAAAGAAGGTTAACTCAAAAGGATACGCTTAAGATCTCAGTACTACAGAGATGGGAATGTTTGCTTTATTTACTATCCCATCTAATTTGTTTGTCTATAGATTGATATTTATATTATAGTACCTTACACATGTGTTCCCTTCTTCTATTCCCTCAATACTGCCCAATATATTTCCTCCATTTGATTCTAACACTTTCCAAAGTGTATAATATATATATATTGTCACAATGACCAGGGTCTTTTACGAGTAGCCAGACTCTAGTGGCGCCTGACTTCTGACAGCAGCTGTGCCAAGTCTATAAAAAAATACCTGGTATTGTGAGTTTCTCTCCGATACCCTTCCAATTACTCAAGACTAGTTTTGCTGTATCTCTAAGCCTTTTTGTCTCAATAAACATTTGTGTAGAATGAGCCAATAGAGTGTTACTAGGTTCGTATATGAAGTTGTGTTTTAGTGGCAACGCTGTAATTTGCAGGCTGGGTGTTGCTGGGTAAGGGAGGAAGTGGAGGAAGGAATGTTGCTTTCTCGCGGGCGGGGGTGGGGGGGGAGGTAGTGTTGCTCTCTCGCTAGGCAACACGAGTTTAATTAATTACGTGACCATTGCAAGTTTAGTTGTGTTGCAATATCAATATGTACTTTATTTTCTCTGCCACACTGTTTTAGTTAATTTGTTAACACAGGAATACTTTAGTATAAGTTATTCTTGTGAAGTTTCTTAGTGTTATCATATCGGGTTGTGATATCTTGCAACCCCCCCTTAGTTTGAGCCTGGCTCCCGCCAACTTCGCCAGGGCCAGGCCTCATCATTCTCTCATGGGCGGCCGGATTAGATAGTTGGTGTCCCCTTTCTCATGTGACCCATCAGTCTGCCCCCTTTGTTTGTCTTTGCTTACATAATAGTAACGTAACGTAATTAACAGAGAATCCTAGACATTCGTTCATTCTTTTCATTCTTCCTTTTCCTCTGATCAGCATTTATTATATTTCCTTTTCTATCATATGTTCTGTACCTCCGATGGCTTACATCGGGATCTGTGATAGGGAAGAGCTGGGAGGTTTGCCGGGGTCCTTAATAATAAGCACTGTTAATCCCATAGACAGTCCACACACCCACACATCCATAACCCCTACATATTTTTCCCGTGTTGGTGCTTAGTACCCGGTAGCAACCTTGACGGTTCTGCCCTAGCCATTGTTTGTTCCCTGTCTCGGGTTTCGAACTGAGGCAACGGAGTGTTTAATATTAGTTAGGAATCCAGCTTCAGTCTGGACCCCCCCCCCCCATAGTTAAGTGAGTGTGGGAGGTGGACTCTAAGAGTTCATTGTTTGGGCGGTAACTCACTGGGGGTCCCAGGTTGAAGCAGGATATATTGGTGTGATATTAGAGGTGGTCAAGGCAACCTGCTTCTACTAATATCACCTCGAGGTTAGTAGTCATATTAGGACACTGCCTTGTATTGTTAGTTCATTACATGTATACAATATTATTATGTGCAACTCTCTTGGGTTGAGAGTGGATTACCGTTGGCTGGTTTGCGCACGGTTTAGTACTGTCGAGGGCGCGCATAGCCTGTTATGCTCGAAGTACACCTGCACTCTTTTTTTGTTGATGTCTGCTGGTAGCCTATACTGTTTTGATTATCCAACCCAGCATTGCTAATCCCGGTGTTGGTTTCGAGTTCTCGTAGCTAGTAAGTTACAGGAGTATTTCTGTTCTATTTATTATTCAGAATAGGAGCAGGGCAGTGTGCACCTTAAGCCCTGAGAAGAGCCTGGAAGCGTTCATAGTGCTCTTATCTGTTGCGTCGTGGTGTTGTTTGGTAGAGAGACAAGGTGCCTTTGCATTAGTAATTATTTTTGTATACCGTCTCTATGCAACTGAGGTCCAGATTCGTAACAATATATATATATACATATATGTATATATATATTTATATATATTTATTGTCACATTCCCCTGAACTTATGTAACCTCAGTTCAGTTGTATGTGTGTTATAATAACTACAGTAGGGAGCCCTGTGTCGAGGCTAGCAGCCTCTGCTTGTTGCCCTGGTGTTGTTGCCACGAGCATAATTACTTCTTTTGTTCAGCCCTTGGGGGATTATTTCGTTTATCATAAGTTTACACAATGTTACCTTATGTTTTATTTGTTACTTTTGTGAAGTTAATGAGAGTGCAGGCGCCTGGGATAATTAAGCATTATAGCAGCGCCTGGTGCCTCTCCCCTCCCTCGCTCGCTTGGCCGTGGGAACTCCCGCGGGTGCGAGAGCTTACTTCAGTTCTGACCCTCGCTATGACAACATCACTGTCTGGTGTTGTTAAGCTCGCTTCCTTTTGTTTCCCTTAAATACCGCATTTATCTATTTTGTTTCTTAGTAGATCGAAGCAGAGCAGGGCTGGAGTCATATTAAGCATATTGTTTTTGTTTTAATCTTAGTAGTTTAATTACTAGAGTTTATTTCGTTTACACTGCATTCCTTCCTCTGGCAAATATAGATTATAAGATTCACACTGTTCTTCCACGTCTCTTCCATTATTCTGCTGCAGTGTTTTACCATTCATATGTGTATATTATCCTGGTTGATATCTCTAGTGGTTTGGGGATTGGCCTGCTTATCCAGTATCTGTTGAGCATATGTTGAGCCTTTGAGGACAGGGGTTGTTGGGTGGTGGGGAGGCCTGTATACTGCCTTAATAGGCTACCTTGAATTTTCCTTCCACCACGCAGCATCCTCCAACTCGGGCCTTATTTAACCCTTCGAGGGTGGCAGCTAATTTCCAACCTACTAGGATATCAACCCTTGTTCCTTGTTTAGTTTTTACCAGCAATACATTCGGTGCAGTCAGGGACTAGGGGTGGAGCCTGTTACTAGGTGAGGTTGTCCCAACTGCACTCGTTTGTATTGAGCTAACCCCAGATGATGATGTAAGGGTTAAGTCATTAAAGTTGTTTACCCCTTACAACACCACCGCCGTGCTGTGCTGAAGAGAGCCACTCGGTGTATTATTAGGACATAGGCTGGGGATAATAGGCTTGGCACAGAGGTTTATTGCACTGAACTTCCCATGGGTTTTTGCTTTGTATTGTTCTCAATTCCTAAGCGATTGGGTATGATATAGAGTGTTCTGGGAGTCTAGTAGTGGTATGGTTAGGTATTATTTGGGCAGTTTAGAATAACCTTAGAAGTTCTCTTGCATACTGCACGCACTGTGGACTAGACTCGGGGACAATAGATATGTTTGTGTATCGTTGTTACTGCTTTAATAGAGCAAAGAGGAAGATAACCATTTTTCCTAGAGAACCTGCGTGTCTTGGTGTTTGAGTCACATATTAAGAGCGGGTAGTTCGGTGCTGTGGGCTAGGCTATTAGAGCATCTGGTTGCTCCGGCTCCCCTCGTAACAGTGGCGACCTTGCCAGGATAGTGTGATAGTATAGAGTTCTTGTGGTGTGAAGCAATTATATTTCAATTGTCAGTAATTTTTCTTGCAGTTGAAAGTCTACGGACATAGTACTCTTATTTCATTAACCCCTTGTGCACAACTATTGCTAAGATGTCGCATGTTGATTACATTCCTGTTCATATTGTGGGGAGGGAGGACGTTTGGCAGTTTATTAGAACCCAACCTAGTCAAGAAGAGGTTGCTAGCAGGAGTAGTGATGAATTAAGACGTGTTTTTTTTTTTTTTTTTTTTTTCTATATTCCAACTACTCCCTCTCGGGCATAGGCTGAGAGCGCTGTACATTCCACCGCTCAACACGGTGAAGCCCGTGAGGTCTTGTTCCAGTCTGGGGAGTGAGACATGTGAAGCATCCATTCATGGCTCGAAGCAGCTCCAACTCTGAAGCAGCTGGTTGCTTCGTTCAAGTGCTTCACTGTTTCACCCTCCAGACTCAGACCCTCACTCTCAGAATGCCACCTATTGAGCAGTGAACTCACTAGGCATTGTCCCCCTGTAACATATTTTGAATATGGGAATATTCACACAGTGTTATTTAATCAGGGAACAATGAGGGTATTTTGGGGGGATTTCGGTGGGCTTTGTGGTAATGCACTGATACTAGGTACAGCACAAATTCAATCCCAATAATATCTTCCCATTGACATATCGGGATTTGAACCCGGGTCCATTGGATTACCAATCCAGTGGCATGACCACTCCACCACACCTCCCCTGCATGGTTGGAGGTGCAGTGGTATGGCTAAGGCAGAGTTAGTTCAAGAGGTGTCTAAGCTAGTTGCAAAGCAGAATGGTCTTCAGGAAGCTAGTACTCGTGTCGTGGATGATGGCACCCTCCAGCATGTGCCACAGCGTCCTATCAGTCAGGCTAGCTACCATTCTACTGGGGACCGGAGTGGAGCAACATCTCCAGAGCAAGGTGATACTGTATGTAGGCAGTCTCCTACTATTACCACAGCACCTGCCACCACGCCTCGACCGTCAGCATTTAACCCTATCAGTACAGCCCCTTCATTTTCACAGGGCTATGTTCAGGCCCCTATGGCCAGTACCTTTGTTTCAAGTTATGCTAACAATCCTCAGTATCCCCCTTCTTCCCCCGATGTGTCGTTGGCCGCACCCCAGCACTTCAAATGCCACTTATACGGTGGCTGCTCAGCACAATGATCCCCCTTTGGCCCAGTTTCCTCCTATAACCCCGATAGGGTCGAGAAAGAGTCCAGAGGTTGAGCTGCAGCTCAAGAGAATGGAGTTGGAACAGAGAGAGAGAGAAGAGAGACAGAGAGACAAAGATAGAGAGCTTGAGGTGAGGAGGATAGAGATGGAGGAGAAGAGAATACAGGTAGATTTGGAGAAGACGAAGTTGGAAACTAGTGGGCAAAGACGACAAGGGAATAGTGCTGGTCATACATCTAAGGAGGAGGCAGAAGAGGTGCTGTTGTCTTGACGGCTGAAACTCGTGCCGGCCTTCGATGAACTCAAGATCACGGAGTGGTTCTTGCGTTTTGAGAAGAAGGCCCACGAGTATCAGTGGCCGAGGCAACGCTGGGCAGTGTTGGTGTCTAATGTCTTGAAAGGCAAGGCCCTTGATGCATACGATCGCCTAGAAGTGCAGGAGCTAGAGTATGATGTACTAAAAGAGGTTGTGTTAAAAGCCTACGAGCTGCGTCCCGAGGCTTACAGGTTGGCCTTCAGGGGGGCTCGGAAGCAGCAGGGGGACTCGCACATGGAATGTGCCAGGTACCTGCGCGATACTCTAGCTAAGTGGCTGCACTCAGAGTCAGCTGATACTTTGGAGGCGGCGTGTGAGGTTTGGCTGATGGAGCAGTTTACAAGCATAGTTGAAAAGGACATTGGGGCAAAATTAAAAGAAAAGCGGTTTAAATCAATAAGGGAAGTAGCAGTTTGGGCTGATGACTTTGTACTAGCCCAGCATGGCACGCGCATGGGGAGCATTGGTGACAGGAGAGACCGACCCGTGCACCAAGCAGCCACAGTATCAGCTCGCCCATCATCACCCAAAGGTACCACAAATAAGACACAACATTATACCAAGGCTGACAACCAGCAAACTTCTACGGAAGTGAGATGTTATTTTTGCAAGCAAGTGGGTCATATTAAACCTCAGTGTGGTAAATGGAAGGCTACCCAGGAACCCAAGGCTGTCCAGTTGGTGGCGACACTAGGGGAGGTGCCTGTGAAAGGCAAGCCAGGTACTGGTGAGTTTGGGGGCCAGTGTTGGCCAGCGCGAAGCAGGGTAGTAAGCACTTTGCCGCCCCAGATGGTATCACCACCTGAGCATAACCAGACTTCCCCTGATTGGTGTCGGCCATTCATACATGATGGATTTGTATGGGTTGGGGAGCAGAGTTACCCTGTCAAGGTGTTTAGGGATACTGGTGCGCAACAATCCATGTGTCGCAACCTGACTGGGGGGCCTATTAGTACGGGAGAGTTTGTGATGTGCAGGGGAATCAACAGTGAACAATTCTGTGATTTAGTCCCGGTGACCCTAGAGTGCCCACTTTTAACTGCCGAGTGTAAGGTGGCTATGGTGGACACTCTGCCAGTTGAGGGGGTGGACTTTTTGCTCGGGAGTGACTTGGCAGGGGATGTAGTTTTCCCGTTTCCTATAGTCGTCGCTGAGGCTGCTTTTGTGCCCCCTGGTGGTGGTTGTTAGCAAGAAGATAACATGGACTCTATCTATCCTGTTGGTGCAGTGACCCAATCAGTGGCACATTTGGCACAACAGGTGGATGATTTAGTGGATGCGGGGGCCGACAGCCATGAGTGTGGGCCATCCCATGATGCACTACTAGATGACACTGGTCCGGAAACAGCTGTGGGCTTGGCTGACCCCAGTGAGGCTACCGTGACCAGTAGAGGTGACCTAGTGCCGGATGAGGAGTCTGACACAGTGACACCGACTCAACCTTCTGATATTTTTGAGAGGTCAGAGGTAACTGCCTTGATGGAGCTACCTAGAAACAAACTGAGCAAGTTGCAGCAAGAGGACCCCAGTCTGGGCCTCCTGTTTAAGAAGGTTGGTACGACTGGTAGGAAGAACGGTCAAAAAGAATTTATTATAAAAGGGGCATTGTTGTATCGGCAGTGGACGCCGGATACGAACTCAGGAATGGGGGAGGAGGAGTTAGTGGTGCCTGCCCAGTTCAAGGAGGAGCTGGTTAGGCTAAAGCGGGTGGCACCACTGGCAGATCATTTAGGGGTATGTGAGACTACTGATAGGCTAAATTCTCATTTTTGGTGGCCTAATAGGCATGCATCGGTGGCTTCTTTTTTGATGTGTCATATTGGTAAGGTAGTTGGAGAAACCCACCCAGGAATACCCGTGGCACCTTTGATCCCTACACCTGCAGTTGAACCGCCATTGACTTGTGTCATAGTTGACATGGTTGGTCCCTTATTACCCACCAGTTCGGGAGATAAATACTTGCACACTTTAATTGGTACAGTACTACCACTAGATACCCGGAGGCTATCCCGGTTAGCACCATGAACACGAAAATAAAAGGCCATTGTGACAAACATGCTAAATCTAGGGTGTTCAAGGTGGGCTAAGAGGCTTTGGCACGGTTGTCAGTTCAGGGTCAACTCATGTCTGCTAAGTTTTGTGGTCAGTATCAGGTCATTAAGCAGATTGGTGAGGTTGACTATGTAATAGATACGCCCAACCGTCGCATAGCCTCCCAATGCTGCCCTATTAAAATGCAACAGCCCTACCATAGACCGACTGCATCTGGCCGTGGCGTTGATGGAGGTGATGCTGCGCAGGCAGGTGTAGCCGCAAGGAGTGCGGGGGTGCGCATATATGGTATCGGCGGGGAAGTCCTAGCACTTATGAACTGTGGGAGTGACTGCACAGGTGGTACAGATTGTTCCTCTCATGACCTGGCTGTATTAGGGACGGAGGTGGAGAAGGAGGGAGATTATAGTTTAGAGGCTGCGGTCCCGGCTGGGTTGTGGGAGGGCAATGAGTATGTTGTTCTTCGAGATAAGTTGCAACCTCTTGTTCCTAAGTGCCAAGAGGAGTTATTTAATAGGCTGTGGCAGTGCTTCCGCATGTTTGTTGATTCTCCAGGCCTGATGTCCGGGATGGCACCCGACATAGAGGCTGGAGACAGTGCAAAGCTCAAGTTGGCTCCCTACCGTATAAATCCTGCTCGACAGCCTGTCTTAAAAGCAGAGCTGGACTACATGTTGGAGAAGGGTCTGAGGGGTAAGGGATATCGTGAGTGGTCTTTGCCAGTGATTTTGCAACCTGAGCAGAGTAGCAAGATCCGTTTTTGTGTTGATTGCAGTAGTGTTAGTGCATTATCCCAGACAGACACCTCTCCATTACCCAGAGTTTATGACCCCATAGACCGCAGCAGGGCTGCCACTTTTATCACTAAGGTGACATTAGTGACAGGTTATCGGCAGGTCCCTTTGCCGGAGAGAGCGAAGAGAAGTGCCAGTCATGTGATGGACTGGGCAGTTTATCAGTGTCAGGTGATGTTCTCCTGCTGGAACACAGTTTGGATGTGTGGCATGTTGAGGGCACTGATAATGTTCTGGCTGATTGTTTGTCACGGGAGGGTATGTTTTGGGGAGAACCCTCGCCGTTCAGTCAGTGTTGGTGTAGCCTCCTACTTTGGTTTGATTAGAATGTTTTCGTCTGGTGCTTGTTGGTTGCCGTATGTAGCCCAGTGTAGGGTCGTAAAGTAGGAGTTGCTGTGTTTCTGTATAGAAGAAAATATTTAAATACAAACATTTAAAAAACTATAAAAATACTAAAAAGACTGTAGTTGTGTATGTCTTGTAGTGTTATTGAAGTATGAGCAGTCTGTTGTTTCAATATGCACCAACAGACTCCCCCTGGGTGTGAGGGTGTCACATTTCCCTGAATTTATGTAACCTCAGTTCAGTTGTATGTGTGTTATAATAACTACAGTAGGGAGCCCTGTGTCGAGGCTAGCAGCCTCTGCTGCCACGAGTTGCAGGCAGTCACCAGTGTTGCCCTGGTGTTGTTGCCACGAGTATAATTACTTCTTTTGTTCAGCCCTTGGGGGATTATTTCGTTTATCATAAGTTTACACAATGATGCCTTATGTTTTATTTGTTACTTTTGTGAAGTTAGTGAGAGTGCAGGCACCTGGGATAATTAAGCATTATAGCGGCGCCTGGTGCCCCTCCCCTCCCTCGCTCGCTTGGCCGTGGGAACTCCCGCAGGTGCGAGAGCTTACTTCAGTTCTGACCCTCGCTATGACAACATCACTGTCTGGTGTTGTTAAGCTCGTTTCCTTTTGTTTCCCTTAAATACCGCATTTATCTATTTTGTTTCTTAGTAGATCGAAGCAGAGCAGGGCTGGAGTCATATTAAGCATATTGTTTTTGTTTTAATCTTAGTAGTTTAATTACTAGAGTTTATTTCGTTTACACTGCATTCCTTCCTCTGGCAAATATAGATTATAAGCTTCACACTGTTCTTCAATGTCTCTTCCATTATTCTGCTGCAGTGTTTTACCATTCATATGTGTATATTATCCTGGTTGATATTTCTAGTGGTTTGGGGATTGGCCTGCTTATCCAGTATCTGTTGAGCATTTGTTGAGCCTTTGAGGACAGGGGTTGTTGGGTGGTGGGGAGGCCTGTATACTGCCTTAATAGGCTACTTTGATTTTTCCTTCCACCACACAGCATCCTGCAACTCGGGCCTTATTTAACCCTTCGAGGGTGGCAGCTAATTTCCAACCGACTAGGATATCAACCCTTGTGCCTTGTTTAGATTTTATCAGCAATACATTCGGTGCAGTCAGGGACTAGGGGTGGAGCCTGTTACTAGGGGAGGTTGTCCCCACTGCACTCGTTTGTATTGAGCTAACCCCAGATGATGTTGTTGTAAGGGTTATGTCATTAAAGTTGTTTACCCCTTACAACACCACCGCCGTGCTGTGCTGAAGAGAGCCACTCGGTGTATTATTAGGACTGCCTTCAATTGTTTACTCTTGTAAAATCGACTTTCGGGGGCTCCATAGGACTAGTACAGTCATTTTCAGAGCTTCCGTGACCGTGTTTAGGATACCAAAGTTTCTCAGTGAATTTAACAAGGGCAACTGATGCTAAAAAAAATAAGCCCCCATACACCTCACCAAAATGACGGGAAAGTTGTTATTTTAGACGTTTTTCAAAATGGCCGCCGCCGTCATCTTAAAAAATTGATAAAGTTCTATTTCTTGAAGTGAATGGCCAAAAATTACAATTTTGGTGTCTATTCCCACTAATTTTGGTGTCAGAAAACCAATGGGATGGCATAATTAAAAAATAATTAATAACTAATTACCAAATAATTAAGAAAATAAGAAAATAATTAAGAAAATCAATGGGATGGCATAATTCATGATTTAGAGTCCCATTAACCTCAACATCTAAGATAAATATGATGTTGTTAAATCCACTGAGAAACTTTGGTATCCTAAACACGGTCACAGATCCTCTGAAACTTACTCAAATAATATAATATATAATTTAAAATGTAAACCAAGAATGTTGACTGATCAATTCCTTCTTTTTCAAGTTTGTTGCATCGAATTTGGCGTGAAGAATCATAAGCATGGAACGTAGAGGAGTTAGTGATGTGCCTGACCCAGGACCTGGATTAAAATGCATTGTTACGTCCTGGGATATATAAACACTGGGCTCTTTCTATTGGACTAGGTATGCGGCAACAAGCAACAACGGAAAACGCTAGATCCAACCCTTATCTATAAACCCAGGCAACAAACCACCCTAAACCGTCAAGAGTCCTGCCTGGACAACAAGGTATCCTATGACTCGGTTACAGGGTGCACGCACTATAGACTGCTGATAGTCAAGCAGGCTATATAAAAGATCACACAATTAAGTTGACTTAAAGCTTCAAGGAAAAGATAGATAACGGAATTAAATTGCAGAAACAATTTAATAACAAACTAGAAGAAAGTACATTTAACGTTACGTTAATTAATACAACTAATCACCCCTGCGTGAAAGAAGGTGAAAGCAAACAGTCCTCAAAACATCGTACCGGTAGACAAGATGCGGGTTTCTAAACTGCATGCGGCTACTGTAGGATCTGATGCTTAGCAAAGAAAGTACGTTACGGATTTAGAGAACTCTTAACTCATAAGCAGGAATAAATACTAGTGATAGGCCATACAGTGTATAATGGCATAGGTATAATTAAATAAAGGTAGCAACTTGCAACATAACCACATACAGGTGTGCTTCTCACTCTTAGTCAGGCAAGCCTGGCCGGACAGAGTCTCTAAGCCACACCCTGACTCACAATGCTCACAAAAACGGTAAACTGTGGCACAATAACAAGCATACAGAGACAATAAACCACTAGCTGTTAATCTGCCAGGTGGCAGAGGTCTAGCCGGAAGGATATAGGCTTCGGATACCCGGGCTGAGCCACCTGCTCTAGCCTAGGGACGTTCCCAAGTCTGTGCGCCAAATTACTCTAATTGAAAGGGTGCTCTCTTGAGAGACTCAGATCGCAAGTATCTGACTCTCTCCTGGCGACCCTAAAACAAAAGCAAGATGTGCTAGCGCAGTGCTGAGTGGACTAGGCAAGGGCCCTCACACAACACAACGCTAGACACACAGGGACACAGACAAGAAAATGCCCCCAGACTCCCACGGGTATCCTAGTAAAGTCGTGCGGGTCCACAGGACTCGCACCAGCAGACTTTACTTAAAGGATCGCAAAAAACCTCCTCTCCGGTCTAGCCCCTGCTAACCTGACACAAGAACACACTAGCAAGCATGAAACCACCAAATATGAGACAACAAAAAAGCTTCCTAGGTCTCATTAACAATTACGTCTCTGCATAAGGCCCAAAATCCTATCTAGTTATCTGAGAGCTCGTCGTTAATACAATAATAGATATAAGGTCTATCAAGGGGATGGGATAATTAAATAGATTGGTGAAGTAGTGGAAGGAAGGTATACAAAGTAAGAGAGAAAGTTTCTAATTGGGGTTGAGAGGGATAGATATCAAGGGGGTCCGAAGGGTACGACAGTGAGGTGAGCTCTGAGTCTTGAATCTGTCTGGACCCCACCCTAGGCATACAAAATACATCCCATGCTTGGCAACACTCAACACAGTTGCCGGGTCAAAATCCTCTACCCCGTGCGTGAGTCGAAACTAAGCCTAACGTTGCGATCAAATGCACGTGGCAACATCAGGCTCGTCCCAAGCTGGACTCTCCGCGCGAAGCAACGTCCCCCAGCCGGTCTCTCTCTCCCGCTCGTCTCCTCCCGCCCTCACTAGACTTACATCTTATATATTATAATGAAACAATCAACTATCGAGAATAAAATATACTAAGATGCGTTGGTTAAGAATAAGTGCAGCTACAAGCTGTGAAACAACATAAGAATATCCCAGACATTAGTTACGTTGTCGTAGGATGTATACTAAGGAAAAGCCTACCGGCCGGCTGCCGCCAGCCGGTTTCTAAACGGCTGGGCAGCCGACGCGCGCGCATGCCCGCACGTGGCTACTATGCAGGAGCGTCACAGCATATTATGTCAACATCCCTGTATAGCTGATGATAGTACGGACAAGACATCTGATACAAAGTGGGAGAATCTAAGGAGCAAGTGTTTTCGGTGGAAGGAGCTTGATAAATTTCAGCATGCCTATGTAGCAGTGGAGTGGGACAAGGGGCTTAAAGGCCTGTACATGCATAGTAAATGTTACACCCAGATCAGTAGTAATCGCTATATTCAGCAAGCACAGAATCGTAAACGGAAATCTGAACAGGAAGAAGTTCAAGCATCAACTTCAAGTCAACAACTCCAAGGAAATGTGCCTAAAAAGCTTCGTTCTAGTACTGGAGTGGTTCATGATAAGAATCTCTGTGTGTGGTGTATGAAAGGCCCACAAAAAACCAGTAATCCTGGCAAGTCTAAACTTTTGCTGCTGTCAACAGTAGACGCATGGAACCGGTTCAAGTTGCATACAGTTTGTCTGTCAGATGAGCCTATAAGAGAAAGATTGAATACCCTACTTGCATCTATCCCAGACAGTCGAATGGCGTTTGGATTGGAAATTGTTATCATCGTGAATGTTGGCGCAATTATGTCAGCAACCCTCTGAAGGAGTCTTTTCCTGATGAAAAAACAGAGCATCTGCAACATGTTAATCTTCGAGAGGCCCAAAATATCTTCTTTCATCATGTCCGTCAAGTTATCTTTGAAGATCATGAAATCCGTACACTGCAAGGTCTTGTAAAGGATTACAAAGGCATTACTTCAAATTATGGTTACTATTCCACAGCAAAGTCCAGTTTCGTGAAGGAAATTCTGATCAAGGAATTTGGAGATGACATAGCATTTCATGAACGAGGTCAGAAGAATGTGAGTGAACTGGTATATGATGCAAGAGCTGCAGGTTCATATCTTGAGGCTGCAATATCCTCTCTAGGTGTAAGTGACGATCAGCTGGTGAAGAATGTAGCTGGGCGACTCAGAGATCAGATCATCAAAACAAAAACTGTTCCTTGGCCTCCATACATACATGAGCTAGAAGAATATGAAGACCTGAATGATCTCCTATTGAAGCTCATCACTTGGTTAAAGCACCCCACAAAGTCTGAAGTCGATGACAAGCCCCAAGTCAGATCAATTGCATCTATTTTGACCAGCTACATCACTGGAAGACGTACTGCATTTGAGACAAACCTCGGTGTACTGCTACATGGTATGACAAAGAGCAGAGAAATGGTAGACATATTACATAAGGATGGCCTGGGAATCAGTTACAATGATGTGCTTTTGCTTAGAGATTTCTGGGCAGTTACTGACCTGAAGCATTCAACTGAGTGTCCTTTTGAACTTTCTGAAGGAACACCGGCAATATGTATAGTCGACAACGATGACTTCAAAAGTGACACTTTGACTGGAAGTGGCCAATCACATCGTACAAATGTCATGTTTGTTCAGCCAGACCTACCTAAGCTAAATCTACCTACCCGAGATGCTTAACCCCTCCAACCCGGATGGGCTCTTGAACGCCCATAACAACCTCGGCCCGCGCAACCCGGAAGGGCTCTTGAACGCCCATTGCTTGCATGCGTGCTTTCGAATGCCGCGCGTACATTTTCGGTATCGTGGGACGGTAGGTGGCGCCACCAGGCGTAAACTCCGCCACAGCAACAGTATCTACCCCGACGCCATCATGGACAGTACGCCAAATAGTGATTCCGCTGTGTCCGATACCGTGCTTCCTACGACGCCCTTGCTTGTTCGTCGCGCCTTACCCCGACGCCATCGCCTAAATGTGTTATCTCCCGGAGGTATTGAGACGACATTGAGACTTTATGAGCGAGCTGATGCCAAGCATAATGTTGATGATGAAGTCAGTGACGACTCCAGTAATTATAAGTCGAGTGATTATGGCCATGAGAGTGATAAAGAAGAGCAATTCCTGGGATTTGCGAGAGAACATGACAGTGATGAGAGTGATGAAGGTGATGTACCAGTTGTTGAGGAAGCTGGTTTACCTAAAGACAGTGAACTTGAGAGAGTGAGCGAGTGGGAGAGTTCAAGGTCACTCACCAAATTTCGCTTAAGTGACACGACGCCAAGCCCTTCCCCTGGTAAATCGCCTTTCAAGCTACATTTGTATAAGCAGAAAATACTTGAGAAGGCGGCCGCGGCAGCTAGGGAACAAGCAAAACTACTTGGTGAGGATGAGGCTGTGAGTGAGGGTCAGCGTGGTGACCCTTCTCGTCCGCCATTGTCTCCCTTATCTATCCACGCCACCCAAGATGACCCGGATGCCCCGCATTCTTCCCCACCACCCCCACCATTGCCAAGGGTTGAGGACCCCACACTTTCGGCCTATTTGCCTCCTAGGTCCCCCGACAGGAGACATACTGCTGCCGAAAAGGGGAAAGGTAGGAAATATACCAAGAAAATTAAGAAAAGTAAGAGAGTTTTGTTCGAGGCTCCCGCGGCGTCCACCCCGGCCGGCCCCAGCCATACGTCCCCGCAACTTTCCCCACGGTCCTCCCCACCTCTCCCGCCTTCAACATGTCTTCCTGAAGAAGTCTTTGAGCTCGCATCACCAATACCTGGCCCTAGTGACAGTGAAACATTGCTTTCTGTCACTCGTCGCAGGCCAAGGAGCCCGGGACCTCGGGGGGACACAGCCTCACCTGCCACTCCTTCCCCACCTCGCCCACCCGCACGCCGCCCACGCATCACTGGTTCCCCGCCAGATTATGTGGGGGCCACTGATGATGAAGGGCACCTCTCTGAAGACTCTGGCCATGATTACATAGGTCCACCGTCAGGGCAAGATGACCACTCTGACGATGACTATATGGACATCGACGACCCTCGACCCATCCGCTTGGCCCGGCGTCGTGCTGCCCGTCGTGCTGCCCACCGCCCTGGCCGCCGCCCTCGCCGCCCTAGGGCGCGCGCCTCCCGAGTTGGCCGTGGGCGTGCTGGGCCACCAGCTGGAGCTCCTCGTCAGCGTAGACAAGACCCATTCTACGTTTTTCAGTGGCAAGACGTAGTTGATGAGGATGCATACAACCCTGATGTGCCAGCTTTTGATGAGGTACTGGAGGGTTCAGGCGTTACCCCCAATTTTCCTGCAGGCCCCAATGCTCCACCACACGAACTGTTTGAGGCCTTCTTTGATGAGGAGGTGGTAGGCTATGTTGTCAAAGAGACAAATAAGCAGCACCAATTCCAGGTCCACTTTTTGGGAAAGGTGACCAAGGGCCACATGAGGCAGTGGACCCCAGTGACTCATAAAGAGTTCATGGTGTTCCTGGCACTCACCATGCTAATGCCTCATGTCAAGAAGCATAGGTTGCCTGACTATTGGATCACCAATGATCTGATATCCACCCCTGCCTTCGGGAAATATATGTCTCGCGACCGGTACCTTGATATCCTCGCAGCGCTCCATCTTGTCACCAACCTTGACGTCCACCTCCCAGACAAGCTGTGGAAGATTAGGACGTTGTATGAGATGATGCGAGAACGCTTCACCTCCTACTTCAAGCCCTTCCGCAAGGTCGTCATTGACGAGTCTCTTGTGCTGTTCCGGGGAAAACTCAGCTTCCGGCAGTACATCCCCTCAAAAAGACATCGCTTTGGCATAAAATTCTTTGTGCTGTGCGACTGCCAAACTGGCTATGTCCTGGACTTCCTGGTCTACAGCGGGAAGGAAGGGGACTTGCTTGTGGACCCCCTCATTGGCTTTGGCGGAGCAGTGGTGCAAGCCATGATGGACCGCTACTTTCATAAGAATCACGTCCTCTACACGGACAATTATTACACGTCCCCCACTCTCTCACAGTACCTGCATGAGCGCAAGACGGGGACTGTAGGCACAGTACGAGGGAAAAGGAAGGGCATGCCACCTTTCCCTCCAAAGACCAAAAAAGGTGATGTGTTCAAGAAGAAGTCGGGGCCCATTCTGGCTATCCACTGGCACGACCAGCGGAAGGTCAACCTCCTGACCACCATCCACAAGGGGGAAATGGTGGAGACTGGCAAGGTGGATCGCCGCACCCAGGCCAGGGTGACCAAGCCCGATGCTGTCCTGGACTACAACATCAACATGAGGCTGGTGGACAAGTCCGACATGCAGATAGGCTTCATTGACTGCCTGCGTACCTCGTGCAGATGGTACAAAAAGTTCTTTCTGTATATGGTGGACATGTCAGTTCTGAATGCCTACAACATATACAAGCTTCGGAATGTGAACACACCCATGAAGTTCAATAGCCTGCGGAGGTTCCAAAAGCAGGTGTTGACGGAGCTCCTGGAGAAGTATGCTATGCCACAGAGGGCAGTGGCACATCCTGGGCCCGCCGTTATTGACCGCTTGCAGTCTGCTCAATACTTGACTAGGCACAGGCTTGGTTCCCTGCCTCAGAATGAATCCGGAAGAACACAGCAGAAGCGGTGCCATGTCTGCTACAACAGCAGGGTGAAGCCGAGGTCAGGTAAAAAGTCAACCCTGGAGTGTGTGGAGTGCAAGGTGGCACTCTGTGCTGTAGATTGCTTCTTTGATTACCACTCCAAGCTGGAGTTCTAATAATCATACTGAAATTGCCAAATAAAATGACAATATGTACACTATAATTATATATAGGCAAAAAGTGGAAGAAAACCAATATATTGTAATACAAAAGTCATGTATTATGAGAACATTGATACAAATACAATTACACCATAATAATATGTGAAAGTGACACATATGTATATACCAAGTGACATTCATATGATTAGAACCTATAGAAATATAGAAATCAGTGAAAAAAGACACAATAAATTGTATATAAATCGTTTACAAATCATATAACTAAGTGAAAGTGACACAAGACCTAATATTTGATGGCCAAAGTATAATAAACACCTGTGATAACGAATAATCAGTGCCTAATACAACAATAACCTACCTCAATTACTAATAAAATGTACGGTATCGAGTGAAAATGAGCATTATCAGTGACAGTGACACTCTCTAAAGCATATTTGTCAAAGTGAAAGTGACACAAGACCTAATATTTGATGGCCAAACTATAATAAACACCTGTGATAACGAATAATCAGTGCCTAATACAACAATAACCTACCTCAATTACTAATAAAATGTACGGTATCGAGTGAAAATGAGCATTATCAGTGACAGTGACACTCTCTAAAGCATATTTGTCAAAGTGAAAGTGACACAAGACCTAATATACTAATAAGATGTACGGTATCGAGTGAAAATGAGCATTATCAGTGACAGTGACACTCTCTAAAGCATATTTGTCAAAGTGAAAGTGACACAAGACCTAATATTTGATGGCCAAAGTATAATAAACACCTGTGATAACGAATAATCAGTGCCTAATACAACAATAACCTACCTCAATTACTAATAAAATGTACGGTATCGAGTGAAAATGAGCATTATCAGTGACAGTGACACTCTAAAGCATATTTGTCAAAGTGAAAGTGACACAAGACCTAATATTTGATGGCCAAAGTATAATAAACACCTGTGATAACGAATAATCAGTGCCTAATACAACAATAAGCTACCTCAATTACTAATAAAATGTACGGTATCGAGTGAAAATTAGCAATATCAGTGACAGTGATACCCTAATAAACATATTTTATATAATTGGCCTCAAAATAACTAGAAAATATCAAATAAACATCACATTCTCAATATCAAACACTAAAATCGTCTAAGGGAGATAAATACTTTGGCGCGGCGAGCGGCTAGGTGCGTCGTAGCCATGGCCGAGGCGACGCGTCCGAACGCGGGAAGAATTTGCCGCCGAAAAGCACTCGTCTTCCCGCGCTCACCATTATGCAACCAGAGGGGCTAGAGACCTCTACTCAACGCCATTCGACAGAGGAAGGTTTGTGGAACATTATTCTTTTTTATTTACAACATTACATGACATATTCATTGACTTACAGAGTAGTTAACATAGGCCAAAGATCGTCAAAACACCCGGTACCGGAGCACAGTCGCAAGCTATAGCCCCCGGGGCTGGAGGGTTAAGTATGGATGGTTGGCTATTCTAAAGAATGAGAAGCAACTCCTGTCAAACACGTGGAATGTTAACAACGTCAACCGGATAAGAGGCTGTGTTCATCGTCACGCAAATCACAAGAGACGAGGTTCAAGAAAGCATGCAGATTGTGCCTCAAGTAAGATGAAGATAGATGAACAATCTGTGCAGGATATCAGTGCATGTCTCACCGAGTTCCATTGTGATCCATTTGACCAATCAGATCTGACACTAAGATCCCTACAATCTGGAATTCAAGCCTCTCCAGCTCTCTTTGCTGATCTGAAGTCTGCAAAGGCCGATGGAGAAAGAAAAGTGGAGGAATTTGTAAATGAAAGTCTATTCCAAAACAAAGTCCCTCAATGCTCGAATACCACGTAGTAAAAGAGGCAATTTTGCAACTCAAGAAATCGAGAAGACAGCAAGTGAAACCCTGAAACAGACAACTGAAGAAATGGAGAGTAAGGCATTTACCTCGGTCATCAAACTTGTTGAGGCAAGTGACGGCTTAAAAATGGAAGACTTAATGCAGCATCGAGTAACAGATGAGTGCCTTTCAATTTTCAATGCAAATGGTACTATGCGCAAAACGCAGAAGAGTAAGCTACAGGAAAAACTGACAATGACATCCATACCGTACCCTGATATTTACACATCAATAGTAGACATGGGACTAATCTGGCGTCTAACAACGCCTACTACTGAAGACAGAGAAAAAGCAGATGGAACCAAGTTAACGTGGGGAGACTATGGTGAGAAACTTGTGAACTTTGTCCTGAATAGACATTCGAATGCAGAATGTGTTATCTTGGTTAATGACTCGTACGAGCAAGGCTTCTCCATCAAAGATAGTGAACGACAACACCGTCAAAAAAATCAGTCCATTTGCAATGTGTTTATGAAGTCAGAGGACAAATTTCCTTCTAATAGAGACTTTCATGCTCTTCTTGGAAAGCCAGAGAATAAAGTTCGCCTTCAAGCATTTATCAAGGCTGCTTTCAAAAGAAAGGCATCTACAACCACTATTCAGCTCATACACTGTGTTGTTGGCAAACCAGCAAGGAATCTCACCACAGATGAAGTTTTGCAGAATCTCACATACGCCCATGCAGAAGCAGACACAGCTCTGTTCACTCTTTATGGTAAGCTGTGGTCAGAAGGGTATACAGAAGCAGTTGTCATAGACACTGAAGATACTGATAACTACGTTCAGGCAGCCTATGTGGCTCGGCAAATATCAGGACTCTTGTGCTTGAAACGCAAATCTCAGCTGATAAATGCTCGGTGTTTGTGTAGTGAGGCAATGGCGGAGTCTTTGATCCCACTTTATGTTCTTACCGGATGCGACCATAACTCCGGCTTTTATGGAATAGGCAAGAAAACTATTGTTGACCGTGTAGAAAAATCATCAGAAGCTCGCAACCTCCTTAAAAGTTGTGGCACAATCATCCCAGTCACACAGGAAATCATCAATGACTTACAGATTTTTTTTATCCGGTACATCTATTGTGACACCAAACACAAGACCCTAGCAGAGGTGAGAGCAGCAAAGTGGTCAGTACTCAAGAAAAAGAAGATCATCAGACTGGTACCTGATTCTGACAGTCTACGACCACACTTAGAGCGCACCAATTACCTCACATATCTGCAGAAGAATTTCCAGCTTCAGAATCATCCTCACCAATTGGCCATGGATGGCACCTTGTAAATGGCTTATGCCTCCCAGTACGCTATACCCAACCTGCACTTCCATCATTCCTGGATCTTCTAAAAACTCCAAGTCATCCACAAATGGAGAGCAGCGATGATGACAGCGGAAGTGATTCTGACAGTTGTGCATCATATTTGTCCTGTAGGGTCTCATGTTTTATTAATTTAGGATACCAAAGTTTCTCAGTGGATTTAACAACATCATATTTGTCTTAGATGTTGAGGTTAATGGGACTCTAAATCATGAATTATGCCATCCCATTGATTTTCTTAATTATTTTCTTATTTACTTAATTATTTGGTAATTATTTATTAATTATTTTTTAATTGTGCCATGCCATTGATCTTCTGACACCAAAATTAGTGGGAATAGACATCAAAATTGTCATTTTTGGCCATTCACTTCAAGAAATAGAACTTTATAAAAAATTTAAGATGACGGCGGCGGCCATTTTGAAAAACGTCTAAAATAACAACTTTCCCGTCATTTTGGTGAGGTGTATGGGGGCTTATTTTTGTTAGTATCAGTTGCCCTTGTTAAATTCACTGAGAAACTTTGGCATCCTAAACACGGTCACGGAAGCTCTGAAAATGACTCTACTAGACCCCTTTTTGATCGTTTTTTTTGGGGGGCGGTCCTTCATTTCTAATCATTCGCTATTGTTTCTGGAGAAGAAAAAAAATCAAAACCTGCTGGTCCCTGGTGGTACATTTATTTATAACTAGCTGGGGCTCAGTGGGTTAAAGAGTTAGTACATTGTAATTGCACAGTTTCATACTGTCAGTATTGACTTGAATGAACTGTAACATTGATTAATAGTCATAGGACAAACTTATAAATGAGTAACGCCATGTACGAAACAGACCGTAAACGGATACATATAGCATTTTTGTATTTTTTTGTATTTGATGTTCTGGTAGAGTTTGTCCATATTAATGAAGAAAATCAAAATAGTATTTTATTATTAAATTTGGTCTACTTTATTATATATTTGTATAGGTTAATTGTATTTGTGATTACATACTATTAGTTTAATCTCCTATATTATATATGTAGTTTTCTAATATTTATATTCTGATCACTATTACCCTGATAAATTTGTTCGAAAAGTTGTTTATTCATTATACTTGGTTTCAGTACCCGACCTTTGTAAACACTGTAAATGACTCCAATAATATACATGGGGATTTGGGGGGATCGTGATTGATGTTGATGTGTGCTTTGGTATGTTCCCCTCCACTCTGGTTGTATTATCTGTTGCAAGATATAATTATGTGCTGTATATTGTACTAACATTCAGTGAAAACATATATCCGATGATGAAAGTATCATATATATAGGCATATATATATATATTCTGACATACGGAGCCCTGTATGTTAATTTATGAGTTAGAATTAGAGTTGAAGGAGTCAAACTACCCAAACGGCGAAGCAGACTAGCGAGCGAACTAGCGAGTGGGAAACAAGCTCGCCCGCATACCAGCAAACAAGCTTTCACACCTGCGTGCGTCATAGGGGACCCTGCAAACTACTTTGATGACCCGACGCTATGACATATGATCGACGCCAGGAGCTGTGATTGGACCAGGCACCTGCTATGCAACTAGAGGAGCTATGATAGGGGCGTGCACCATCACTCGCCTCCTGATTCGTTCCTACACCATCATTGTTTAGTATATAAGACCCGAGTTGTGGGCATTCAAATCAGTCTCATTTGGAGTTGTGGAAGGTGAACTTGCAGCTGGAGGAAGACGGGGTGAAGTATTATAATGGGTTTGTGACTGTCAGTCAGATTATATAAGTGTGTGTTAAGTGTGTTCGGTGTAAACACTTACGTTATGTTGGTTAGTGAGATATGTGATTGGGAATTAACGTTAACGCTACTATTATGTGCTTAACTATTTGATTGGGAATTAACGTTAACGCTACTATTATGTGTTTAACTATTTGATTGCGAATTAACGTTAACGCTATTATTATGTACTTAACTATTTTAGTTGACTAACTTGTGGACTAAAGCAACTCTTTAAGTAATTGGGTTATGATGAAAGTAATACTATTGTTTTATATTAATACTTACGAGTTCTTTCATATTCTTATGACAGTGTTTATGACAGTGCTTAACAGTGTTTAGTACGGTGATGCTATTGTCTCATATTAGTAATATCGCCTTAGACTAACATGGGTGTGTTAATATTACTTCAGGTGATTTCCTAAGCTGAAGAAAATTATTTTAGCTTCAAAATATTATTTTTGCTTTTCATATTATTTGAGTGAGACCTGAATCTAAGCGATCCTGTAACTTAATTTACTCATAATCAAACCTCAATGTTACGTGGTTAAGAAATACAATTAACTAATTATTAAATATATATCTAACTTTTTATGTGACTTTGATATAAATCCTGATGATAATAATATAATACTGTTACGTAAGACAAGAACCAAGAATAATTACATTAAATAAAAATAAAAAACTATTCATTTCAAAAAGGGTAGGAGACAGAAATATTCTTACTTTAATATTTATCTTTCAAGACTTTTTATAGAATTAATAGTCCTTCTTTAGATATAACTTCTTCGGTTCATAACCATAGCCTACTAAGCTTCGGTTAAATAATAATTCTTTATAAATACTACATGACTTTAATTAGTTTCAGTATTTTTCATAATTAAAGAGTATCAGTCAATAAAGGATACTAAGTCCTAAGATCCAAAAGGAAAGTAAGCAACAACAGGAAATAATTTTATTAGATTTTACTTTTGTTTTGCCTTCAGCTGACTGATACCTTAACCCTCCTCTAGCGGGTGCTCTGTGGCCGTTTTGGGCCTTTCTGGGCCGTTCTGACTGCTATATCAACCATCAGTATGAAAGGAACTGTATTGCGCCGAAAACTAGGTGGAAATCGCTACACAATGACGCCACATACAGCTACGTAGCACTCGTGGAGCACTGACAGTGTTACCTCGAAGATGGAAGTTTAGATGATTTTGCTACCTTGCTCACTTTTAGCGAACTATTGGTTACACTGTCATCCTCCCGTGCGGTGGGGGAACTGGAGTTAGTGTGGGCCGGGAGGCCACAGATGTCGGACGTATGGATCATTACTATCCCACCCATTTTCACTCGATTTCCACCCTTTTTTCACCCGTTTTTTGCCAGTTTTTTCAACACGACTTATGTGGTGAGCCGCTTTTTAAGGGTTAATATATATCTCTGTGCTATCTAGATTCATCAAGTTAACCACTTGAGGATCAAGATACGTAACA
Organism: Paralithodes platypus; assembly: GCA_032716605.1. NCBI lineage: Eukaryota > Metazoa > Arthropoda > Malacostraca > Decapoda > Lithodidae > Paralithodes > Paralithodes platypus. Next base: position 15,018,846 of record CM064480.1, on the reverse strand, counting down.
GAAGAGTGGCGACCTCGCCAGGATTCGTTTCATACAGTTTCACTCAGTTTCATTACCGTTTCATTTCTTAAAAATCAAATATTAATCATGCCTCATCTAATTAATGACGAAGATGCTCGAGTTTTCATAGAATCAGACCCCACAGCCCCTGATATTGACTGTCTGTCAAAATCCGAACTGTAAGTGCTTGCCTCACATCTCCAATTAACTGTCTCAAACAAGTCTAAAGTAGAGGTGGCTCAGACCATAAAAACCCACCTGTTCCCTGTAGAAGGCGGGGAGGGAGACGGAGCAGTTGGTGGGATCCCTAGTAAACCTAGCCAACTTGATGAACAATTGCCACCTGGTTTTACCGTTGATCAATTATTCGAACTAGAACAAAGCAGAGCAAAGACCGAACAAGCCAGACTAAATATAGAACTAGCCAGAATAAATGCCGAACAAGCCAGAGCAAATACCGAAGAAGCCAGCATAAAAGCCAGAGCAAATATCGAAGAAGCCAGAATAAAGACCGAACATTATGAATATCAATATCGTACGGCTCAACTAAATGTCAATACAAATGCTCCCGTAATTGCTCCCCCTCTGGGATTGACTATGACTAGTGTCATTCCACCTTTCACTGAGGATAATGTGCAGGATGTCTTTTTTTTGTTTGAGGAAGTTGCTGGAGGTATGAAGTGGACAAGAGATCAATGGCCTTTTATGTTACAAACCGTTTTGACAGGGCAGGCTCGAGCCACGTATTTGTCAGAAGTAGCAGAAGTTAGGCAGGATTATGACAATCTCGGCGGGCGTATTTCGCCTCGTAGTAGGTCACCGCGACCCGTTGCTTGGGGACGTCTAAGGCCCGGGTGGATTGGTACCTCGCCGTTTCGGCCGCCTCTACTTCGGTGGGGACGGATTCGGGCGGCGGGGGAAACCTCCGGTGACATATCCTGACGGCCCTGCGACGGTGTCTATCAATGGCAGGAGTGTGTCCTTTCTAGGGCACACTACCTCGCGGTGTTAAACCATATACAAAACCTATCAATTGCAGCCTGAGGCTTACAGGCAATCTTTCCGTAAAAACCAGAAGAAAGTAGAAGAAACCCATAAGGTATTTGCCAGGACCATGACTAAAACTTTCAATCATTGGGTCAAGAGTAAGAAAGTCACAAGATACAACGATCTGAAGGAGTTGGTCCTGTTAGAAAATTTCCTATGGAAAATTGATTCTTCTGTATCCTATCATTTAAAGGGGAAAAAGGTAGATTGTCTTGCCGACGCCGCTGACATGGCTGACACATACGTGCTCAACAACAAATTTCGTGGAAAGAAGCCGTACGATAATTCTAGTTCTAATTTTAAGTATCCCAATCACAAATCTGACAGACCCAGTCACAAGCCTATAACGTCTTCCCCAGCTAGCCAAAATAGAATTGTTCCCCCAACTAAAAATGCGACTCAGGGCAATGGTAACAGAGGTGGGCCCCAAAGTAATAGTAATGCTCAAAGAGGGAACGTTCCCGTTATCCCTAAAGTATGTACTTTTTGTGGCATGAGAGGCCACCTAGCTTATCAGTGCTGGGCCAAGGAGAAAACCGAGAGATCGGGGCAGACAGTTGCCGCCATATCTCAAATTCCATATGTGCATTTAATGCAGGGCTCCCGACAGAAGGAGTACCTAGCACCAAAAGTTCCTTTAATGCAGGACTCCCGACAGAAGGAGTACCTAGCACCAAAAGTTCCTTTAATGCAGGACTCCCGACAGAAGGACTACCTAGCAGCTAACGTAAATCATCTAGACAGGGGTGTAGTAGCATGTGTGGTGCAACCCACTAGGGTTAAGCCAATAATAATTTCACCATCAGTGCAGGACAGTTACCGTCCCTTTATTTCATCTGGCAACGTGAGATTAAATGGTTGTATGCATGAGGTAAAAATTCTGAGAGACACAGGTTCTACTAGCACCCTAATGGTGAATCCTTACACTGAGTGCCCACCTGGCGAACCAGTTGTAATGAGAGGTGCTGGAGGCCAATTTTATGCACACTTGGTAAAAGGCGAAATTGAATGTGAGTTACTACAGGGTGAGGCCACCATAGCTTTGTATAGGTCCCAAGATATCCCTGTGCCTGGGGTAACACTCCTTTTGGGGAATGATGTAGCAGGTGAGAAGGTCCGACCAGACCCCATTTTGTCACTTTCCCCTGTTAACGAGCCACTAACCGGTGAGCTCGAAAAGGAGATGCCAACAGTTTTCCCTGTGTGTGCTGTCACACGTTCAATGTCTCAAGTAGCAGTTCCCTCAGACAGAAATGTACCGAATGTAAGAGTTGATGAAACGGATGATGAGAGTGTGAATGACGCTCCAACTATGCCTGATGTGACTGAGGTGGATTTATCTGACACCTTTATGGCTCATCTTGACCCTAACGATGACCATGAAACCCCTCCAAATTGTCCTAGTGGCCTGGTAGAGCTACAGAGAGATGATAGTGAATGCAAGGAGTTAGCTGCCAGGTCCATGAATGAAGAGGAATGTGAGAAGGAGGGTGGTGAATGTTTCTACCTCAAAGGAGGAGTATTGTAGCGTAGATGGAGACCGCCACACAGACCAATCGATGACGGGGCCTGGGACGTCCATCAAGTAGTAGTCCCCAAACCATGTCGTAGAGATATCTTGGAAATGGCACATTGTATACCATTGGCAGGACACCTAGGTGTGAGAAAAACTCTAGACAGAATCAGAGCCCACTTTTACTGGCCAGGAATGCGTGCAGATGTAGTGGAGTTTTGTAGAGTGTGTCACACTTGCCAGATGACAGGAAAACCCAATCAGAAGGTGCCTGTACATCCTCTGGTGCCCTTGCCCGTTTTCGAGAATCCTTTTACTCGGGTGGTAGTTGACATTGTAGGCCCATTGCCTAAGACTGCCCAAGGTAACATTTATTTATTAACTATCATGGACATGGCAACTCGCTACCCAGAGGCTATACCCTTAAGGACTACCTCTGCTCCAACTGTCATCAAGGAACTGCTCAAATTCTTCACCAGAATGGGTTTCCCCCATGAGGTGCAAAGTGATCAAGGAACTAATTTTACCTCTAACATTTCCAGCAGTCCCTGAAGGAGTTGGGTATCGAGCATGTTAAGTCTAGCACCTACCACCCAGAGAGTCAAGGGGTTCTCGAACGATATCATCAGACATTAAAGGGAATGTTACGTAAGTATTGTACAGAGACCGGAGTTGAGTGGGATAAGGGGCTACCTTTTCTTTTATTTGTTACTCGTGAGGTTCCAACTGAATCCCTGGGTTTTTCCCCTAATGAGCTAGTTTTCGGTCACCAGGTAAGAGGTCCTTTGCAACTTTTGCAGGATAGCCTAGTTGGCCAGGAGGGGAACCAAAACCTCTTCAAGTATGTTTCAGATTTCAAAACCCGGCTGAGATCCTCATGTGAGTTTGCCGCTCAAAACTTGACAGTGGCTAAAAGCTCCATGAAGAAATGGTATGACAGAAAAGCCCGTGAGAGGGAGTTTCAGCCCGGTGATGAGGTTTTGGTCCTGCTCCCCCTTTTTGGCCAACCTTTATCTGCCAAGTTCAGGGGCCCATATAAGATCATTCGGAGGGTGAGCATTTACCGATTATCTAGTAACTACCCCAGACAGGAGAAAGACCACGCAAGTATTCAATATAAATATGTTGAACCCTACCATAGGTCCCCTGATTCCTCTCCTCCAGATTCTCCCACTGTGGCAGTGAATGTCAGGACCTGTGGACAGCCTGGTGCGGACGAAGTCTTCAGTTCTCTTACTGGCCCGCACCAGACTGTTCCAGAGCTTGAAGGTATCCATGCAGACTTTGACTTGTCATGTAGCCTATCCAACTTTCAGTATAATTCAGTAGCTTGGGGGGAATTACCATCTAAACTATGTCATCTTCCCTCTGATCAAGCGAACCAACTAATCTCTGTTTTATCTCAGTCTCGCAGTGTGTTCCGTGATACTCCAGGGCTCACTTCTTTGGCCGTGCACGACATCGACGTAGGGGATGCAACTCCCATTAAACTATCCCCCTACCGTGTCTCACCACATCGCAGGAGTATACTGCAGGTCGAGCTTGACTACATGTTGTCAAACAAGCTGATCAAAAGGGCCTTAAGACAGTGGAGTAGTCCGGTCATACTTGTGCCAAAGCCAGACGGGAGCCATAGGTTTTGTAGGGACTATAGGCAAGTTAATGCTGTCACAAAGAACGATACCTACCCACTGCCACGGATCAAAGATTGCAGTTACCAGGTTGGCCTCATACAGCAGTAAGTTTAACTTAATGAGAGGATTTTGGCAATTAGCTCTCCCTTGTAGCGAGGTTTATCATGCTTTAGTAGTGCGCTTTCAAGCCTTCAGCTGTGAGATGCCTTGCAGTTCGAATAACGCTCCAGCTACGTTCCGGCTATGTTCTGATGTGGTACCTGGAGACGTTGCCTACTTTGGGTGATATCCTTATTATATCCTCATTATAATCTTGCTGTTGCCAATCTGGTGGTGAATCTATTTATGTATTATGTTTAATATTATGTACTATACTCCTTAAACTCTTTTCTAGGGGGGAGGTCTGACATACGGAGCCCTGTACTGTATGTTAATTTATGAGTTAGAATTAGAGTTGAAGGAGTCAAACTACCCAAACGGCGAAGCAGACTAGCGAACGAACTAGCGAGTGGGAAACCAGCTCGCCCGCATACCAGCAAACAAGCCTTCACACCTGCGTGCGTCATAGGGGACCCTGCAAACTACTTCGATGACCCGACGCTATGACGTATGATCGACGCCAGGAGCTGTGATTGGACCAGGCACCTGCTATGCAACTAGAGGAGCTATGATAGGGGCGCGCACCATCACTCGCCTCCTGATTCGTTCCTACACCATCATTGTTTAGTATATAAGACCCGAGTTGTGGGCATTCAAATCAGTCTCATTTGGAGTTGGGGAAGGTGAACTTGCAGCTGGAGGAAGACGGGGTGAAGTATTATAATGGGTTTGTGACTGTCAGTCAGATTTATATAAGTGTGTGTTAAGTGTGTTCGGTGTAAACACTTATGTTATGTTGGTTAGTGAGATATGTGATTGGGAATTAACGTTAACGCTACTATTATGTGCTTAACTATTTGATTGGGAATTAACGTTAACGCTACTATTATGTTTTTAACTATTTGATTGCGAATTAACGTTAACGTTATTATTATGTACTTAACTATTTTAGTTGACTAATATGATGATGACAATATGTCATGGGGGGCGATTGATCCCCTCAACATATTATTGTATCCAACGATCTCTAACCTCTGTATCTCAAAAGGGCTAGAGCAAATTGGCTGTAAATTTCCACATCTAGGCTATTCCTTGACAGATTTGCTCCCTCCAATTAATATTTATTAGCATAAATTCAGCCTAGTTTAGCCTATAAAACAAAAACTAACATTTGTTTAGCCTAGGCCTACATATAAAAAGAAAAAACCCACTCGTACTGCAATTATAAGCATAAATATGAGTATCTAAGTTACAAAGCAAATGTTTTTGTATAGCCTAAAATAAACCAAAAAATTGTCATCTTTCAACTGTTGAGGTCATAAATATAAAACAAATCTAATACATTAGGAAAAAATGCGTTAAGAGTTGTGTTAGCGGGTCTATCGTCCCCTTTCTTTACGTAGTCGCACGCTCGCAGATACATTCGCGTCTAATTTGACTGTGGTTATTTGCCCCTGCTGGTGATATAGATGATGATGACAATAAGTCATAGGGGGATAAAGACCCTTCAACCCATTATTGTATCTCACGACCAGGCGTTGGGTAAATTGTTTTGTTACCGGCCGGCGGATTGAGGGTGGCTTTACCAAGTTTACCCCAGCAGTTAAATTAGAAGCGAATGTAGGCCTAACTGCGAGCGTGCGACTAGGCTATATAAACAAAGCTTTTGGTATGCCCACAACTACAACTCTTACCAAAACTGCAATTAGCCTATTTTTGTTTTGTTTTTTCAGTCTAGGCTAAATTGGTAAGGCTAGGCTAAATTATTTAGCTGCAATTAGCCTAGCCTATTTTTATTTGTTCTTTCAGTCTAGGCTAAATTGTGGTAGGCTAGGTTAAATTCTTTAACATGTGTACTATTGTGTAGGCCTGTGCTTTCCAATAGAAGTAAAAATATGTAGCATAGCCTAATGCAATTTTACTAAAACCCAAGCCTACCTGAATATAGCCCTATGCAGAGCTCAAAAGCAAAAAAAAAAAAAAAAAAAAATGTTGAGCAGTGAAATAAAATTAAGCTAGGCCTAGGCCTGGTTTCTCATAGGCCTAATAACCTAATGAAGTATACTATAGCCTAACCTAATTTAAGTTATTTCACAAAATACTAATAGGCCTACCCAGCCCTCCTCATGCATTATTTTCCATTGTACAATAAGTTTGTGATACACTACGAAAGATTATTCAACATGGAATTTGAATGGAATAGAGAAGCTTAGCAACGAAAAGCCAATACTCCCCCCCTCCCTGTGATTGTGCCAGCTTTTGTAAGCAGTGCAATAACTTAATGAAGGACAGAAAAGCTGCAGGATGCTCTGGCATTCTAGCCGAGATGATTAAGGCCTCAGGTGAGAGAGGAGTAGGTGTGTTCAATGAGCTAATTAACTTAATCATCAGAGAGGAAGTAATCTCTGATGAATGGCACAAAAGTATATTATATACTGTATACGAGCAAAGGGGACTCATTGGATAGGGAAAATTATAGGGGCCAGAAAATACTTGATCAAGTCATGAAGGTCTGTGAGAAAGTCTTTGAAGGTATGATATTGACGATATGCAGTTTGGTTTCATGCTAGGACACGGCACAATCCAAGTCATGAAGGTATTTGTGTGATAATGAAGATGTATGAGGACTCACAAACGGCAGTGAGGGTGAAAGATGTACCGGTACTGAGTGATGAGTTTTCAGTTCGCGTCGGAGTCCACCAGGGCTCTGTGTTAATGAAGCCCTTTCCACTTTTTTGTTTATGGTTCTGGAGGCACTATCTGGTGATTTCAGAGTTGGGCTCCCCTGGGAACTGCTATAAGGGTCCTGAAAATGCTTGACTAAGTCATGAAGGTCTGTGAGAGTCTTAGAAGGTATGATAAGGGAAAGATACTGTATGTACTGTATGTACTTAAAAGATAGGGATCTGATGTTGTGTTTGCAGACCGGGAGAAGGCCTTTGATAAGGTGGCCAGAGAAGTTGTGCAGTAGGCTAGGAGAAAACTTGGCGTTGAGGAGTGGCTGGTGCATGTGATAATGAAGATGTACGAGGACTCACGAACGGTAGTGAGGGTGAAAGGTGTACAGCTGAGTGAGGGACATATACAGTACTTCTTGTTGAGGATATAGGGTAGTGAAGCTGTGAAGCTTATGTCACCCTATCCGGGCGGAAAGGACCCCAGGGTGGAGAGGTTTCACAGGGAGGACGGGGACATCGTAGATTTCAGGGGAGGGCACCCATGCCCCGCAGTCGACGGAGACGCCCCGCCAACCTCAGGAACTTCTTCGTTAGCAGGAGGACCTTGAATTGACATATACAGTACGGTACTAGATAGTTGGTAAGGGTTAGCTTTATATCCCATGTACTGGTTACTAGGGACATATACTAGGTGTTAGGTGGAGGTTAGTTTTGTATCCAAAGTACTGGGTACTAGTGACATATACTAGGTGTTACGTGAGGGTACTGAGTGATGAGTTTTCAGTTCGCGTCGGAGTCCAACAGGGAAGTGTGTTAATTAAGCCCTCTCCTCTTTTTTATGGTTCTGGAGGCACTATCTAGTGATTTCAGAGTTAGGCTCCCCTTGCAACTGCTATAAGAGGCCTGAAAATGCTTGGCCAAGTCATGAAGGTCTGTGAGTGTGAGAGAGTCTTTGAAGGTATGATAACTTCATAGTCAGGCAGCTGCAGGAAAGCTATCTAAGAGGTGTTTTTCCGGTCCCGTCTCAAGACCACCGTCGCAAGATCTACCCGAAAAGCTGTTTTTCTGGTCCCGTCGCAAGCCCACCTTTAGCAAGCGAGACACCAATATTCTCTTGCGACGGCAAGAGAGCACCGGAGCTGGGTTGACGGCAAGCTGAAACATCTCACTCAACTTACTGTTTCTCCATTCTAATTTATTTCGGTATATTTGTTTTTCCAAACATTATGTTATAATTTACTTGCCTATTATTAGGAAGTTGAGTAATAAGAGCCCACAGTAACGTATATCCAATTGTTGATAATAAATTTATGTGGGAGAGTACGCTTGGTTAAATTTTGTCCACGAAACATCAACAAACCCCAGCTTTGACTAGGCCTACCCGCCTAGGCTATGCTATTTACCGATTATTTTTTCATATCAGAATTGCATTTATATAATCCTTATGATAATTAAATTGGCGGTGAATGTTATTCCGATGAAATGGAAGTTGTATAGCCTAGCCTATATATTTGTAAGATGTGTGCTGGCTTGGAGCAAGCCTGTGTTGTTTTTCCTGTCCTGTGATGATCTTGCGACGGCTCGGTTGAGACGGTGGTCTTGCGACGTGCCCGGAAAATCACGTCTCTACTGAAAGTAAGAAGTTGCGCAGTAGGCTAGGAGAAAATTTGGCGTAGAGGAGTGGCTGGTGCGTGTGATAATGAAGATGTATGAAGACTCACGAACGGTAGTGAGGGTGAAAGGTGTACTGAGTGAGGGACATATGCTAGGTGAAGGTTAGTTTTGTATCCCACGTACTGGGTACTAGGGACATATACTAGGTGTTAGGTAAGGGTTAGTATTGTATCCCAAATACTAGGTACTAGGGACATATACTAGGTGTTACGTGAGGGTTAGCTTGGTATCCCACGTACTGGGTACTAGGGACATATACTAGGTGTTACGTGAGGGTTAGTTTTGTATCCAACGTACTGGGTCTAGGGGGCGGAAGCCTCCACCCATAATACTAGGATAGGTTAGGTAAGGTTGTTAGGTTAGGCTAATGGGGATGGATGTAGTTTCCGAGTGTACGGTCGTCATGTTTACATTTGTCGATCGCCGTTGTTAACCTGCCCTTCCCTACCAATCATGTGTTGATTGGTTGTCCATCTTGATCTAATTCTTCAGGCCAGCCCTATTAGAGTATTTTGGGGGAACTCAGTGGTGTGGTTAAACTATTTTTAATATATATTTGTTTAAATATGTAAGATATGCAATAAATTATGTAAAATATATTGTTTTTACTTTATACCTATACATATAATTGTCATTATTAAGGAAATTCCATTGACTATTTACATCGCTAGGCCTAGCTTCCTTATTTCTATTAATTTCCTCCAGTTCACAATGAAACCTATTGCTAATTTCCTTGTTCTTCAGCAGCCGCAGCGGTGTCGGCGTTGGACGCTTGGGATAATGTTCCTGTCTATTTTGAATGCCATTCGATACAATAATATGTTGAAAACCCCCCCTCACCCCCCCATGACATGTTATCATCATATATATTGCCAGTAGGGGGCAAACAACCAAAAAAATTGCCGCAAAACCCTTCCCTCAACATATTATTGTATCCAATGGCAGTCAAAATAGACGGGAACATGATCACAAGCGTCCACCGCCGCCGTCATGTTTACATGGTCGATCGCCGCAGTTTGGTTAGGCCTATTTGCCCCCCTCAACATATTATTGTATCCAACGGCATTCAAAATGGACGGGAACATGATGGCAAGCTTTCGTCGCCGCTCTACCGCCATGTTTACATGTGTCGATCGCCGTGGTTAAGTTCGCGTCTATTTTGACGGCGATTTTTTTCGGTTATTTGCCCCCCTGCTGGCAATATATAAGATGATGACAATATGTCATGAGGGGGGGGGCCTCAACAATGACCTCTAACCTCTGTATATCAAATAGGGCTAGAGCAAATTGGCTGCAAATTTCCACATCTAGGCTATTCCTTGACTGACTCTTCCCAAATGGTCGACATATAATCCAGTCACATATTAGCTTGATCACTCTAGGCCTAGTTGTTTTTTAGTTACAGAGGTTATAGCCTAGGTCATGATTTCTTGCCTACTTACAGCGAATAGACTAGGCCTATTGTAGATTGGTAAAATATTTGCTTAATAGGCCTAGGCTATGCAATTGTCTCGATTTGACTAATTTTACCTAATTAGGCTAAGCCTAAAGCAGCCTCAGTCTATTCCCAAACCCCAAACAGTATCCCATGTTAAGCCCTAGGCTAGGCCTAGGCCTAATCCCACTCTCAATCAAAATTCGAACTGATAAATTCGTACCTACCAGTAGCGCTGCCTAGGCTAGGCCTATATTTTTCGTGAATAGATATAGAAAATGGTTTAAAGGAAAGAGCATCTTATATTATGTTCAAATAATATGTAATAGCATTGTGTATGGTTGTATTACATTTAAATAGTGATAGATGTGTATATTAATGGGATAAATACTCCGAAGTTCGCATACGTTCAGAAAATGTTGTGCAACACTGTTGCCAGATACTAATCAATCCCATTATCATTATATCATAATGGATTTTACTCATTTGCATAATTTTAAATACCTAGGACATTAATATAATATTTTCCTATCTTTTTTGTAGTGATGTTTGTCTGATTTAGTGGTATATTGGTGTCTGTCTAGGGTTATAATGCATTGTGAAAGTTACCTCTGCATCTCTGACTTGGCTTAAGTACCCCTGCTTTCTTTGAGTACTACACGGCAAGAGAAGCTTTCGGTTCTGTCTCAGAGTGTCAATTACTGTTCAAGGTAAACACAACTGCTAAATTCGACCTCATGTTCAAATAATATGTAATAGCATTATCTATGGTTGTATTAGACAACAATCGTGATAGGTTTCTATTTTATGTGGATAAATAGTATTAAGCTGAATAAACTAAATACCGAAAGTTCACTAGAGTGGTAGTTGATACATATGAGGGAGGAAGAAGATACGAAGGAAGGGCTAGGCAGTGTTGCCAGTTGTATAGCTAGATATTACCGCTAGATGTAGAGCTATTTACTTCAATTTAGCAGCCATTTTTTCATATCTAGAGAGATTTACTAGGGATAATTTTAAAATGTCAGACATTCTAGTCATATTACATTGTAAAATTTGCAAAACAAACAAACCAAAACTCTTTAGAAATTGCAGCATTATTCTAACATTGTTTGACTATGTAGCAACATGCTAGCGACTTTTGAGAAAGGATCTAGCGGTATTTTGTGGAGACATACTGGGTGGTGGTTGCAGTGGTGCCAGTTGTAAAGCTACATATTACCGCTAAATGTAGAGCTATTTACTTCAATCTAGCAGCCATTTCTTTTATATCTAGAGATATTTACTAGGGATAATTTGAAAATTTCAGACACTCTAGTCATACTACATTGTAAAATTGGCAAAACAAACAAACCAAAACTATTTAGAAATTGCAGCATTATCCTAACATTGTTTGGCTATGTAGCAACATGCTAGCGACTTTTGAGAAAGGATCTAGCGGTATTTCATGGTAACACTTTAGGAGGGTTAAAATACGAGTCACACGGGCAATTGCCAAAACTTTAAAGGTCCATATCATTGTTATTAAACTAAGCATTTGGCAAAGGGAGGAATTGTTAAAAACCTTAGCCAATACTGTCATTCACCAAAAATAAATTTGAATTTATCATTATTATTTGGTAGGGTAGGTATGTATAGGTAGGTTGGCTAAATAATTGCTGGAATTCGTTGGGACTCGAACGGTTTTGAGAGAGTTAAATAAAAAAACAAAAGATAGGACTGAATAATAAAGAGATTATGTTATTAAGCAAAACTGGGGGATGCGTGGAAGCCTATAGACTGTAGACGGTAAACTTTGTGTGTGGTAGCGAATTCGGTTTTAAAGTAATTTAAGAATAGACAGTTTTCAATGCTGCGGCCAAACTATTCCACCCATTTATATTTTTTTGGTATCAAATCGTTCGGAATCGCGAGCCTCACCCAACTACACAAGCATGGCTCTGATCATCGGCGTAGTTTTCAAGATGTGGAATTTTAAGTGGAATTCGAGGTTTTTTCAAGATTGCTGGAAAAAAACCCACGTGCAAAAGCAAAACCTTCTCTATAAAATTTGCGGAGCATTAGTAGGGGAGTGCGTATGCCAAAGCCCAGTCGTTTCCTGTGAGTGGGAGAGACGGTATTTAAGCGTCAAGTTTTTCGGGAAATCGGCTGCCACGGACCTGTTTGTTTAGCATATCAAAAGTTGCCCAATACAAAAACGCACCTCTTGTGAAAGTTTGATCCCGATCCAAAAAGCGGTTCTGGAGTTATTGCGTCGAAACCGGCGCGTAAGAAGAATTTGGATGAAATTCCAGGTTTAATGATTACAATAGGGGTTCCCCGTAGGGGATGAACCCCTAATAATAATAATTGCTGTAACAGCCTTTCTGGTCGTTACTAAGTCAAGCTGACTAAATAGATGCTCTATGTCAGCTTAGAATGTGGGAGGAACAAAATGTCCATCACCACTTGCTCCTTGTAAGCTCTAATGTATGGCAAATCAAAATGTTGCACCTCTTTGGGTGGCCCATATCCCTGGTGCAGCAATACGGAGATAAAATAGTCTTACAAATCCAGTAAGAAAGTATATCAAAATCTTTAAAATACATACCTGCATTAAACACAAGTGTATTTTGTTATATAATAATGTGGTTATGATATGGTTGTGGTCAGAAGTAGCATGGGTTGCTCACTTAGACATTGGACGATTGTGATGGTTGTGTTGGCGTGTAGTGAGTGAGGAAAGGATGGTTATGAAATGATGCCATATCTACCGTATATAACAATGATAGTACGCAACATGTGCATACATTTCAAGCACAAGCCACAAATGCACTGGCATACTTTAAAACTTAAATTACCCTTTAAAAAGTTTAGAAATTTGTCTTAGCGTTAAATTCCTGTTCTATAGACCAGGCACTCGAGGAAAACGATTTTAGTAGGCAAACTTAGCTATTTTTGATGATATTAAATAGATACATTTGATAGATAGTAATTGGCAATTGTAAGCAAGGGAGGGTTAACATTTTTGTTGCGGCACTTGTCATATGACAATTGCTTGGTCACCACTGTACCGCACATTTTTTTTTTTACTAAAAGTATCCTTCATTTCATGCACATTTTTATGTACAAGCAAGAGCTATAACGTATTTCAATGATATATCCATGAAAGCAGAGGGATAGGCCTTTCCAATGACACCTGAATCATGTCTGTACGACCACTCGTTGCCATGCAACGATATTGTACAGGTGACACTAAATCGGTAAAAAATTTGCGAGTTTCAGCGGTTTTCGCTATTCACGAGTTTGTAAGTCAGCTGGGCGGTGGATGGGACGGTCCCGCGCTGCTTATACTAGCTCGCCTGCCTCCCAGTCCTTGTTCAAGGCAGAAATTCGGCAATTGTCATATGACAAGTGCCACACGCATTGAGTTAATATGCGTCTGGTCTATTGCACATGATTTCATTCAGATATAAAACAAAACAAAATAAGAAGAATTGCCTTCATTAAACAAACAAAAAACGCTCCTACCACCCCAACCAGAGGCTTTGTGGAAATTCATAGTGCTCTTGGAGTGGCCGGTTTTGTATATTATCCGGCTTTTTAAACCTCCCTCAACTCCATGAAGCAAAATATAAAAAATGAATACAAAATTAAAATAAATAAAACACACACACACACACAAAAAACATGTGGACGACGTGCAGAAACACCAAAGTCTCGTCCCCTGCTGGATTCCTCTGATGAGAGGAAGTGGAGGTGTTATTGCATGTTTCCCATTAATCCATCCAGCCATGTGCAGAGGAACCTCTGGCAATTGGTTTTACGGACTACTTTCGGTCACAAGTGCATGGTTGGCTGGCCTGAGACAAAGGGTCAGGCTCAAGTACAAGTTCCCCCCTCTCACTCTCTCCTTCTTCTTCCTCCTCCTCTATCCTTTGATATCCTACTCGCTTGGCAGCCACCACCATGAATTCGAAGGAGAGAAAATCCACCTCAAACATATTATCGCTGCCACGTTCATCATCATGGTGAATCAAGAGGAACTGACTGAGTGAGAGATTGTGGCTAGTACTAAAGGCTGGTTCACACATAGCCGAGTCGGTGCGTGAGTCCAACACGAGTCACACTCGTCGATTATCGCCGTCGCTGGAGGCCGAGTCGGCCGCGAGTAGCAATTGCTCCCGAGTCAAGGAGAGTGTAACACGAGTTAACTCGAGTCAATACGAGTCAACACGTGTTCATGCAAGAGTCTGTACGAGTAACTGAGAGTCAAAACGAGTGTAACACGAACCAAACACGAGTGTCAAAAATTTGAAAAATAACGGCCACATTCCAGGGCACGTAAACAAAGAGTATGGATGAGTCTAACACGAGTCAACGAGAGTCGACACAAGTCAACACGAATCAACGCAATTGTTACGCGGATCAACACGATTGTTACACGGATCAACACGAAAGACAACACGAGTTTACACGAGTCGTAACGAGTGTGCAAGAGTCGCCGAGACCCCACCAAGAGTCATTGAGAGTGACAGCCACTGTGCACGAAAGTTATATAAAGGCAGCCCCCACCACCACCCATTGCCACACAACCACTCACCACGGAGGACACACCCACCCACCCACCATGACCATCAATCGGCGCAACGCGGCAGCTATGGTGATACTCCTGAAGATGCGGATGGATCTCCTAGACATCGAGGAAGCAGAGGCGCTAGCTGAACGTCAACGTCAACGCAAAAGGAAAGCAAGGACAGTTTGGGCCAGGAGTTGGTTACTGAGACGGCCACAGTTCGGTATTTACGAACAACTTCTGAAGGAGTTTGAGGTAGAGGACCCCAAATCATACCGGAACTTCCTGCGTGTGGACAAAGTCATGTTTAGGGAGTTGGTGGAGCGTGTCAGGCCCAGGATAGAGAAGCAGGACACGTTTTGGAGGGAGGCTTTGTCACTTGGGCTGAGATTGGCAATCACACTCCTATCCTAGCCTGCAGTACGCGTTCCGTGTGGCCAGGAACACCATCTCCCTCATTGTGCCTGAGACATGTGAAGCCATCATCGCAGAGTACCAGCAGGAGCTTATACGTTGCCCCAGGACCCCGGCGGAGTGGAAGGAGGTTGCCAGGGAGTTCTCCAAACGGTGGGATTTCCACCATGCCGTTGGTGCCATCGACGGAAAGCACTGCGCCATCCGATGCCCTCCCCATGGCGGAACGGAATTTTACAACTTCCACTCCACCGTGCTCATGGCTATTGTAGATGCAGACTACAAATTCCTGTACTGCAACATTGGCAATCACGGTTGCTGCTCAGAAGGAGGTGTTTTTCTAAGAACAAACATCAGAGCAGCAATGGATGGGTGCACCCTGGGACTCCCTGCTGCCGAACCTCTGCCCAACGACGACACCCCTGTTCCCTACTTCCTGGTTGGTGACGACGCGTTCCCCATGCGAAGGTGGTTGATGAAGCCACACTCTACCCGCCAGCTCACTGTACCTCAACGCATCTTCAATTACCGTCTGTCCAGGGCTCGCCGCGTTGTGGAGAATGCCTTTGGCATCATGTCCTCCAGGTAAGCTTTAATGTCATGTTTTGTTAATGTCATGCTATGTTAATGTCATGTCATGTCATGTTAATGTCATGTAATGTGATGGTAATGCCATGTTATTTCCCACAAATACAGGTTTCGTAGAGGCGACATGGGATATAACAAGGCAATTTATATGCCACCCTAATAATATAAACTATAACTCCAGTCAAGTATTAACTATACATCATCCTAACCATTCTCTCCCAATCTCAGGTTCCGGTGCCTCCTCTCCAATATACCCCTCCACCCATCCCGTGTCGAGTCAGTGGTTTTGGCCTGCTGTTGCATGCACAACCTGATGCGGCTGCGGTACCCTGGCAATCACGTCAACATAATGGACGAGGAGGACCCTGTGACGCATGCTGTCATTCCTGGGGCGTGGATGGAGGATGTGGAGAGGATGAGTCCCCTGCAGAGACTCTCAGGGAATGTCGTGACAGCCCAGGCCAAGCTTCAACTATTCCTCAGCAAGGGGAAGTGTCCCCTGGCAGGACGACATGATCTAAGGTATTACTATGTTTGTGTTTATATTAGTCTCATGTTTGGGTAGGATCTAGTTTATATATTACTGTCATTGTATTTCTATTAGTGTCATATATAGGTAATATTTTTAATTATTTTTCTGTCTCATTATTATATTCTCTCTCTCTCTATATATATATATATTTTTTTGTTTTTCCTTTTTGAGTAACTTCTGCTATTGGTCTCTTATTTGGCTTGGTGTTTTAATATTTTATTTCAGTATGATTATTATATGTTCTTTATATATTAATACATTGATAATTATGTATATACTTCTGTGTCAGCTTTTCTGTGTGTTTTCAGAATCATTGATATATTCGACATAAATTTCAATTTACATTTGTCTATGAATTACTGTGATCTTATTTATATTTGTCTCATATTATGGTATTTGTTTAATATTTTTCTGTCTCATTATTATATGATTTATATATTATACATTTATATATATCTTATATTCTTTTTGTGTAAGGTTTCCTTTTCTTTCAGATTCATTTATCTATTGGATATTATATTTAACGTGTCATTTCTCTCATATGTTTTTTCTGTTATTTTAGGTACATCTTTCTATTATATTTGCTTTGTATATATTACATTTTGTTTATCCATACCAGTCTTAATAATATTTGTCTGTATATTGCCATCATATGTTCTTCCATGAATTATGTTTTTAAAATCACTTAGATTAATTATAGATATTTTATCTCATTTATAGAGAACTTGTATTACTTATTATTTGCTCTTTAAACTCGTCATAAAAGTAAAAGTATAAATGAAACTTATAGATAAAATAACTAACTACTAGTTGGATCCAAAACAACATCTCAAAACACATTCATTGAATTTATTTATAAAAAATATAAAGGTTCCTTAATACTAAACACATGTATAATAATGTAATGCCTCGTCCTCCCCATCAATAGGGTTCATGACTACATTGAACAGGTTAACACCACAACTCACACCTCGTCATCCGCAGGCCTGGGGGTGGTGGCTGCCGGGTTCATTCAGGTGTATTGCAGAAATCCACCAGGTGTTGGCGGTCTGCTGGGGGTTGAAGGAACCGCGAGGTTGTTGCCATGTGTGGGGGTCATAGAGCCCGCCCACCACTCAGGTACAGGTGTCCTGAACGATGCCGCCATCATCTCTGAGAACGTGTGAGTCGCCTTGGTCATCGTCACCACCAGACATGGCCTCCGTATCATCGGGCTCCTCTTGGCTGTCGTCCATCACAGCCTCGTCCTCGTCGATGAAGGTAGCATCTGCATCGGCTATGTCATGAAGATCAGTACTAGTTGCAGGGGCCTGCTGTCTGGTATGATCTCATCTGAGCTGGGCGACGCACTACGTTGGTTGTGCTTGGGCGGGGGTGGGTGGCGTGGGGTGGCTGCTGTGTCACGTGGGTGGCTGGGCCCAGGCGGCGGCTTGGCGACACGCTTGGCCAGCGTACCCTTCAGCACATGTCGAGGGTTGATGGACTTGGAAGGGACCTTCTTCTTTTCAGGCTTTTCAGGGGCCCTGGCGAAGGGCAGCGTGGCTAGATGGGCAGCAGATAGGGAGGTCAGAGAGGCAGGTCAAGGTTGTGGTCGGTCACTGGTGCGGCGGTGGACTGGGACGAGGCAGCGTGGGTGGGGGCATTTTATAGGGTGTGGGAGGCATCTGTGTGAGCGGCGTTGGTGCCAACTCTTCACGCGGTGTTGCCAGCACTCGGGCTACACTCCACGACTCGTGTAGCTTCGTGTAGGTACGTGTTGACTCTCGTTGGATCTCTGTTGTACACGTCTTGACTCGAGTTACATCCGTGTAAACTCGTGTAAACTCTCGTTGATTCGTTCTACATTTTTGAAATAACGGTATTTCAAATGACACTCGTTTTTTCGTGTTACACTCGTGTTTTTTTCTCAGTGGTTCGTGTATACTCTTGTTTACTCGTGTTTTTACTCGTGTTTGAATCGTGTAAACTCTTGCATCATGGAGCCACCAACTTTTGGCACTCACATTCATGCTTTGTACTCTTGTTGATACGTGTTGCATGTGTGTTACATACGTTTTGTTACGTGTAGACACGTGTTGATTCGTCAACATCGAAATGATGACGAAAAGCGACGAATCACCAAAGAGTGTTACATGAGTCAACACGAGTTAACACGAATAACGAAGAGTTATTCAGAGTCAAACACAAGTTAACACGTATGTACACGAGTCTACACGTATTTAGGCCACAATAGTGGGTACTCGCCACAGGGTCCAAAAATGTCATGCATGCATGACATTTTTGGACCCCGTGGCGAGTACCCACGAGTGTGTCGAGTAAACAAAGAGTATACACGAGTGTAGGACGAGTCTACATGAGTGTTGAGGAGTATCGACGAGTCATTGCCGAATAGCAAAATTTCATCACTCGTGTTGGACTCGCGCACCGACTCGGCTATGTGTGAACCAGCCTTAAGTAGATCCCCTACTGACTTTCAGATGACACCCCAGAGTAGTTTTTCAGAGTGGCAAATAAGAAATGTATAAGTACAGTAACCACCAGTATAAGAAGGAATGTACAAGAACGTCACCCGCTATGCAGGGGTTAATTATCATTTTAGCGGCCACAGGGTTTTCTAACCATAGCCAAAATAATATAATATAACAACATGGAGAAGTAGATAACAGTGAACATGAGAATTGGCTGAATGGAGAATTTAATTTATTGTGTTATGTTCTACCAACTCGATTTTATGATTTTAAATAGGTTATTCTACAGCTAAATATAGTTTTGATTAACAAAGTCAATAAGAAGCCTTTTTTTCAGTTTATATGTACAATACAAAACTGACCGATATTAACAGTGTAAAAAGAACCTCTGACAATTTTGGGAATTCTGGTAATTCCATAAATACACACAATAATTATTATTCTTCCTGGAGTAATTTATGTTGCAGTACTTTTTCCCTAAATTATTTCAGGCAGGAATATTGGGGATAATATGACGTTATCCAATAATGTCGGCAAAGTTGACCAAGAACACTGTTTCGGTTCGATTGACATGATACCTCACAAAAATAATTAAATATTTGAGTTCATTTGCATTATTACTATTTTTACACCAGCAACTTTGTGGAATTTCACACCTTGTCTTTCAAAGTGCAAGTGTAAATTATATTTAACTTTCAATGGCAATTTACAGATTTCAGTGTGTCTTTTTGTCATTATGCTTTTACCCTGTAGTCTGTGTACGACGTTTCATTAAAATATAATTATATCTTATTGAAGTACACGTGTATGTATCTGAGTTGATGATTTAGGTATATCCTACATTATTTTAATTGTATATGATATACATAAGATATTCATCTCTTCCAGCTTCTGTCTTATCAATATCCCTGCTCTGCTTTATCATGATAGCAAGACTCCATTAATGGTTTGCATGAATAATTATCTAATTATTTTTATAATACATAAGCTGTTCCACCAAACCTCTTTTCCTGCCAAGTCCGCTTCAATTTATCAGATGTCTAATGGCTCTACATGCGTCCTCAATGTACTATTCCAACCTATTATTTATTGAATTATACCTTGTTACTATAAATCTAATGAATTAATTTCACTCCCAACACCAAACACCTCCCAATGAAATTAATGAAAGCGTGTGATACTCCCCCTGGGGGTAAGGGAATAGAATATGCCTCACAAACCTCCTGCGTGTCGTAAAAGGCAACTTAAGAGGTTGGGTCGGTGGGCTTGCGACCCCCCATCCGTGAAAAATACAAACAGCAACGATGAAAGAATGAGCGGCCTCAGCTATGGACGGACCAAATGTTGACAAACTCTGACCTAAAATGGACAACCTAAGGATTGCGACTTGGAATGTAAGAGGTATGAATGATGACACAAAAGAGAGAGAGGTCCTGGAAGAGTTAGTGAATGCCAGGCTGGATGTATGCAAAATGACTAAGACCAAATGGAGGGATTCATGTGTAAGAGAGTGGGAGTGTTGAATGGGTCTGTGTGCTGGAGTGAGTGAGGGGGTGAAAGAAGGTGCGTGTTTGTTTATAAGTAACAAATAGAAGGAGCGAGTAAGAGACTATGGGTCTGTAGGTGCAAGGATTGTGTGGGTGAGAATGAAAGTAGGAATACAAATGTGGGTGGTTGTGTGTTCTTAGTGAATGTTGAGGTGTGCTTGTATACGTTTGGCAAGAGCAAAAGAATATTTCTGAATGGGGATATGAATAGGAAAGTGGGTGATAAGAAAGTTGATGGAGTGGTGGGAGGGTGGGGTGTACCATCAGAGTTAAATGGGAATGGTAGTACGCTTGTGAACATATGTGTGGAGAGGAGGTTGAGGATAGCCAACACCTTCTTCCGACACAGAGTGATACACAGGTACACATGGAAAGTGGTGTGGGGGAGGAGGGATGAGACAGTGGTGGAACGAAAGGCACTGATTGATGGATAAAAGATTGAAGAAATCTGTGCTGGATGCTAGGGTGTATAAGGGTATGGGGGGGGGGGGGATCTGTCTGACCATTATGTAGTAGTAGATCAAATCAGGATGCAAAAGAAGTGGATGAGTAGAGCTATAGGGAGGCGAGAGGAAGGTGGAATGGCAAGGAGGGTGGAGAGGTTGCAGGAAGAGGAGATCGGGGAAGAATTCAGGAGAGCAGTAGAAAGGTGACTAGGTAGGTTTGACCTAAAGGGTATGGAGGAAGTAAAAGAGGTGAGCAGGTGAGCAGGTGTGTGGAGTAAGGATAAAAGTAAGGGGAGTGAAGGGTACAGCATGGTGGAAGGAAGAGGTAAACATAGCTGTTGAAGACAACAAAAAAGCATATAGAGATTGGTAGGGTAGTAGAGAGAATTAAGATTTGGAGAGACAGAAAAGAGCGAGGTACTTGGAGAAAAAGAGAGTGGTGAAGAGAGTTGTGAAGGAAAGTAAGAGAAGAGTAGATGAAGAATTTGGAAGGAATCTGAGTGTAACATGGAGGGAGTGTAAGAAACTGTTCTGTAATGAGGTCAAGAAACTTAGGGAAGGTAGCAAAGGAAATAGTAAGGGTATGAAAGATAAGAATGGGCGAGTGCTAGCCGAGAAGCAAGAGAGAGTCGAAAGATGGAGGGAGTACTTCAACATATATGCTGAATGTAAGGAATGATGTGCCAACAAACATAGTTGGACACTGGACAGGGTATGGGAGGGAGAAGAAGATAAGACAGTGGAGGAGGAGGTGGAGATCAGGAGGTTAGAAGTGTGTGAAGCCATGAAAAAAGTGAAGATGGGGAAAGCATCAGGAATAGATGGAGTGTGTGGGAAAATGCTGAGGTATGGAGGTGAAATAGTGATCAAATGGGTATGGAAAATATGTAAACTAGCATAAAAGAAGGGAAGTGCACCTGATGATTGGAAGACAGGCATAATAGTCCACCTATATAAGGGCAAGAGGGAAAGAGGAGGTTGTGGTAACCACTGGGTAATATGTCTTCTAAGCGTAGTAGGGAAGGTGTACAGTAGGGTAGTGATTGAGAGAGTGAGAGCGAGAACGGAGAAATGGATAGGTGATGAGCAAGTCGATTTAGGAAAGGAAGAGGATGTGTAGATTAGATTTTTACCCTGAAATGTGCTGTGGAAAAATATCCGGAAAAGCAACACAAGGTGTATATTGCCTTCATGGACTTGGAGAAGGCCTTTGACAAAGTATATAGAGAAGATATGTGGAAAGTACTTAGAATATACAAAGTAGATGGCAAGTTGCTGAAAGCATTGAAGAGCATGTATGAGGGTGCAATGGCATCAATATGTTTGGAGAATGAGCAGAGCGAGTTCTTTGATCTGAATGCTGGGTTGAAACAGGGGTGTGTGATGTCCCTGTGGTTGTTTACTATATAATATGGATGAAGTCATGAAAGAAATACAAGGAAGAGCAGTGGATGTTGGTGTATCGCTGATAAGGGAGGGAAACAAGTGGAAGCTACCTGTACTGCTGTTTGAAGATGATACAGTTCTGATAAGCGATTGTGAATGGGAGTTGCCAGGTCTGGAAAATATGTTTGGAACAGTTTGAGAAAAACGGAATCTGAAGGTAAATGCGTGGAAGAGCAAGTTTATGGTCTTCGAAAGGGATGAAACCACAGAGTGTGAGGTGGTGTTGAACGGTCAGGTTATGGAGAATGTCAGCTCATTTAAATATCTGGCCAGTGTGCCGAGTAAAGGTGGGAGTATAGATGAAGAAGTGAGGGAGAGGATGCAAGAGGGGAAGAGAGTTGTAGGAACACTGAAAGCAGTAACAAGAAATAGGTTGGTCAGCATGGAAGTAAAGAAGTCCTTGCATGACAGTGTGGTAATCTCGACATTGACTTACGGAAGCGATTCATGGACGTTGGTGTAGAGACTCAGACCAAGAGTGAGAGGTGGAAATGAGTTACTTGAGAAGTGCGTGCGGAGTTACATGGAGAGATAAACAGACAAATGAGGAAGTAAGAGAAAGGTGTGGTGTGGATGTAGACGTGCTGGAAAATGTGAAAAGGAACACCTTGAGATGGTTCGGCCATATCTCTATCCATCTCTCCCTTCTCTGAAATCTCCATCTTAGGAGATTTCAATGTTCACCACCACCAATGGCTCTCATCTCACACTACTGACCAACCTGGTGAACAAGCCTACGTCTTTTCTATCATTAATGACCTAGAGCAGCTGGTCCAGCAACCCACCCGTATCCCGGATCGCTTTGGAGATCAGCCCAACATTCTTGATTTATTTCTGACTTCTAACCCTTCTTCTTATACTGTCAATCTTTTCTCTCCATTGGGCTCCTCCGATCATAAACTTATCTCCGTCTTCTGTCCAATCTCTTCAGTACGGCCACCCGATCCTTCCAGCCGGCGGCGCTTGTGGCAATTTGGCGCTGCCAACTGCGAGGCTCTCCGGCAGTATTTCTTTGATTTCCCATGGAATGACTTCTGCTTCCATGGCCGAGGACCCTCAGAGAGTGCTGAACGCATTACCGAGGTAATACTCTCCGGCATGGATGCGTACATTCCATTTTCTTTCTCTCAGTCTTATGCAAAAAAATCTTGGTTTTCTCACTCCTGTTCTACTGCTGTCCGCAACAAGGAGGAATCATTCAAACGGTACTGACGCCTTAAAACTCAAGTATCTCATTCTTACTATGTTTCTGCCTGGAATCAAGCCAAATCTGTTCTTCGACTTGCCAAACACTCTTTCATCAATAATAAATGCACTGAACTATCCAACTCTAGCTCTTCCCAAGCTTTCTGGCATCTATCCAAAAACCTCTCCAACAATTTTTCTTCCTCGTCTTTCCCTCCCCTTTTCAACGCTGATGGCACTACCATCACTTCTTCCTCTGACAAAGCTGAACTCCTTGCTCAAACTTTTACTAGAAACTCCACTTTGGATGATTCCAGTGCTATTCCTCCCTTTCCACCCCCCTCTTTCCTACTTATGTCTTATATCCTAATTTCTTCCCTATCCCTATTTCCCTATCTGGGCTTAATACTAAGAAGGCGTATGGTCCGGACGGTGTTCCTCCTGTTGTACTCAAAAACTGTGCTTCTGTGCTGACTAGGCAAACTCTTTTGTCTCTGTCTCTCCTCTAACGTCTTCCCTTCTTGCTGGAAGTTTGCTCTCATCCAACCGGTCCCAAAGAAGACATGCCAGCTTTCAAAAATGTCTATACTCACTTTTTAGGGAACTTTGTTTTGCTATTGGCCTGTCCGTTCACCTATGATAGGCACAATTTTGGGACAGGCCAAAAACTATCCTGTCCTAAAACTGAATAGTGGTCATTCGTTCCCTAAGGTGTGTCATTAATGTTCCCTAACGTGAAATTTTTTCTGACCGGCCCAAATTTGGCAAAACTAGCCTGTCCCGAAAAAGCATATTTTCCACTAGCCTGTCCGTCAACATATAATGGTTTTTATGCTATATGAGTTACTTAAGGTTTTTTAAGGGCAAAACTGGCAGAAATAGGGCTAGCGTTACCAATGCTATGTAATAGGAGTAGAATGTTATGCTTATTCCAAATTTTGCATCCATTTTGTAATAACTGAAAAAAATGGAAGTGATAAAGCCAAATATGTTAAAAAGAAATGATAAAGTTGACCATATTGGGGGAAATAACAAAAACAAAAATATTTGTTTTTATTGACCAATAATTGTTTTCCTGAGCTTAGGCATTACGGAATGTCCCATACTCAACACTAATTTCAGTTTATCATCATTTCTGGTAATCATTTCAGTAATAAAGTCTCTAATTCCGCCAAGGTAGTTAGTGTCCTCATTACTGTATGGAATCAGATCATTATTACCAATAACCTCCAATATCTGTCCTAGAATAGAAAAGTGTATTCTGCTATCATCTAGTACAAACCGGGGCACCTCTGCGGCACGCAAATATCCCAACACGTAGGCATATCTCATTAATATTATGGTGACACCCTTCAAAATCTCACGCCCATGTTTCTCCTCGTCGTTGTCCACATACATGGCGTTACCGACAATGAGGGTATAATGATTCCAGATAATGTCATTCGTGATACTGTAAGCTAGATACGAATCTTCGTGAATGGAGTGATCAACGTTATAAATTACCGAAAAATGGGATATCGCAGATGATTTTCTAACTACGTCGATCTGACAGGTTGCTCTTGAGCGAGGCAGTTCTACGGAAGATGCTTTACCTTTTAGCACGTCAATTGATACGGTGAGACCGAACCGTCCCCTGATTACCAAGTGAATGTCGGTCACAATAGAAGGATTCAAGAAAGAGAGCTTGATCTTCTCCTGCAGATTTTTTCTCACCAGTGTCCATGGACACGAGCAAGCACGTGCGTGTGGTCACCCAAGACGGTACCTCCTGTGACTGATACCTGACAAGATCCTTGTAGCGTCCTCGTCCTTCATTCGTGACATGAAAACTGTAAGCTCCTTCGCTCTGGACAGACATGACACTCCTCAGGTTGAAGTACTTGTCCTGAAATGGGTCAACGTCAATGATGGCCGTGGCCACGGTTGGATTCTTCGTGTAGCTGTTGACCGAGGACACCCGGTCAGATTTCCGCGAGGCTGGCAACGGGAAGAAGAGTTCGTGGGGAGGAGGAGGAATGTGGTGAAGACTGACGCCACCGTCGCCGCAATCAACGCCCCCCCACCCGTGCCCGAACCTTAGGGGAGGAGCCGTTGTAACCTTAGACCAGGGTGTGACCGGAGGTACTCAATGCCAGCAACAGGCAGGTGTGGCCGCCGGTGCAATGTCATCAGCACCTGTCGGCAAAAACAAATCACTAGAGGACGACACGGGCGGGAGTGTTGGTCAACCGCCACTTCCAGCTGGAAGCAAAAATGCAGCACCAACAACAGAGGATATCGCGGTAGTAGCTATTGGCGCACCGCCACCTCCACTGCTTTCAATTAGGCCGAAAGAACAAAAGAAAGACTGTGAAAGATATGATGATGTCACACAGAACAAACAAATAGTTCCCCATAAAAAAAGTAATTGGCTGCCTCCCATCACCAATCCTTCAAACGTGGAGGTATACAGTGTTGATGATCCATTACGCTCAGAATTGTATGAAAACGAGATTGACAAATAATCCCACAAAAATGTTAGAGATTTTGTACCCGTGCTAACATTTTTGTGGGATTATTTTTGGTGAGTCGTCTGACTGGGGTACGACACATTATACGAAGCATGACCTAGGAGGTATACGACGCAATACACGAAGCATGACCTAGCTATACGACGCATTATACGAAGCATGACAGAGAGGGAGAGTGTGTAACTCTCTCTCTCTCTCACACACACACACACACTGTGTCTGTCTGTCTCTGTCTCTCTCTCTCTCTCTCTCTCTCTCTCTCTCTCTCTCTCCTGGAGAGAGACTACCTGGCCAGGCTGCTGCGGCGTCGCCGCTGGACGGGTCCCTGTCATGATTTTAACACACACATCTTTAGGCGATCTTCTGCTGTCCAACGTGAGTTGGTGGAATTTGAGTTGGCGGTGAACCTTTTTTCAGGAGGTTCGACATTTTTGTGGGTGAAAGATGTCGTGGAAAAATTACAAGCAAAATATTTTTTTCGAGAAAGCTAAATTTGTCGATACATTTGTAAAAACTAGGACAAATAAAAGAAAAACATGAAAAATTCCATTTTATTTTCCGATTTACATTATACGAAGCATGACCTAGCTATACGACGAAAAATCTTTGACTCAGAGAGAGAGAAAGAGAGAGAGAGACAGACACAGTGTGTGTGTGTGTGTGAGAGAGAGAGAGAGAGACAGACACTGAGTGAGAGAGAGAGAGAGAGTTACACACTGTCTCTCTCGCTGTCATGCTTCGTATAATGCGTCGTATAGCTAGGTCATGCTTCGTATAATGCATCGTATAGCTAGGTCATGCTTCGTATAATGCGTCGTATAGCTAGGTCATGCTTCGTTTAATGCGTCGTATAGCTAGGTCATGCTTCGTTTAATGCGTCGTATAGCTAGGTCATGCTTCGTATAATGCGTTGTATAGCTAGGTCATGCTTCGTATAATGCGTTGTATAGCTAGGTCATGCTTCGTATAATGAGTCGTATAGCTAGGTCATGCTTCGTATAATGCGTCGTATAGCTAGGTCATGCTTCGTATAATGCGTCGTATAGCTAGGTCATGCTTCGTATAATGCGTCGTATACTGTCCTAGGTCATGCTTCGTATAATGTGTCGTACCCCAGTCAGACGACTCACCAAAAATAATCCCACAAAAATGTTAGCACTGGTACAAAATTGTGGGTGAAAGATGTCGTGGAAAAATAATTGACAACTCGATTTCTTTAACAGGACAGCGTGAGCACGCTCATTGCTGCTGATTATGGGCAAGACGTTAGCTAAAAAATCTTTGACTGAGAGAGAGAGAGAGAGAGAGAGAGAGACAGACACATCTTCTCTCCTAAATTTTTGTGGGTGAAAGATGTCGTGGAAAAATAATTGACAACTCGATTTCTT
Organism: Paralithodes platypus; assembly: GCA_032716605.1. Classification (NCBI taxonomy): domain Eukaryota; kingdom Metazoa; phylum Arthropoda; class Malacostraca; order Decapoda; family Lithodidae; genus Paralithodes; species Paralithodes platypus. Next base: position 14,991,687 of record CM064480.1, on the reverse strand, counting down.
TAACAGGACAGCGTGAGCGCGCTCATTGCTGCTGATTATGGGCAAGACGTTAGCTAAAAAATCTTAGACTCAGAGAGAGAGAGAGAGAGAGAGAGAGAGAGAGAGAGAGAGAGAGAGACAGACACATCTCTCCTAAATTTTTGTGGGTGAAAGATGTCGTGGAAAAATAATTGACAACTCAATTTCTTTAACAGGACAGCGTGAGCGGGCTGCTCCACCCAGAGAGAGACTACCTGGTCGGGCTGCTCCACCCAGAGAGAGACTACCTGGCCGGGTTGCTCTACCCAGAGAGAGACTACCTGGCCGGGCTGCTCCACCTAGAGAGAGACTACCTGGCCGGGCTGCTGCGGCGTCGCCGCTGTACAGGTACCTGTCGTGATTTTAACACACAAATCTTTAGGCGATCTTCTGCTGTCCAACGAGAGTTGGTGGAATTTGAGTTGGTGGTGAACCTTTTTTCAGGAGGGTCTAAATTTGTGTGGGTGAAAGATGTCGTGGAAAAATTACAAGCAATCTTTTTTCGAGAAAGCTACTTAAAATAATATGAGGGCGGTGTACAAATAAAAACTGTTTATAATTTATATTTTATTATATCCTTTTTGGGGGTTATATATTGGTTGGTTGCTATGTAGTCACCTATATCCTCCACTTTCTTAACTTTAGGATCGAGTGACCTAAATCTTACTAACAAATTCAGGTTAGTAAGGCACGTAAGGCACTATATGAATAGCCTATTCTCTTACTAAGAAATTCAGGTTAGTAGGGCACTATATGGATAGCCTATTCTCTTACTATGAATGAAGTGGCTACGGGACACCTCCGCCATTCTGCCTCGTGTGTCCTGCCCAGATACGAGTCACAGCCATCGCCGCGCTATACGACGCATTATACGAAGCATGAGCTAGGCTATACAACGCATTATACGAAGCATGACAGAGAGAGAGAGAGTGTGTAACTCTCTCTCTCTCTCTCACACACACACACACACAGTGTCTGTCTCTCTCTCTCTCTTTCTCTCTGAGTCAAAGATTTTTTAGCTAACGTCTTGCCCATAATCAGCAGTAATGAGCGCGCTCACGCTGTCCTGTTAAAGAAATTGAGTTGTCAATTATTTTTCCACGACATCTTTCACCCACAAAAATTTAGGAGAGAACTACCTGCCTGGGCTGCTCCACCCAGAGAGAGACTAGCTGGTCGGGTTGCTCCACCCAGAGAGAGACTACCTGGCCGGGTTGCTCTACCCAGAGAGAGACTACCTGGCCGTGCTGCTCCACCTAGAGAGAGACTACCTGGCTGGGCTGCTGCGGCGTCGCCGCTGTACGGGTCCCTGTCGTGATTTTAACACACAAATCTTTAGGCGATCTTCTGCTGTCCAACGTGAGTTGGTGGAATTTGAGTTGGTGGTGAACCTTTTTTCAGGAGGGTCTAAATTTGTGTGGGTGAAACATGTCATGGAAAAATTACAAGCAATCTTTTTTCGAGAAAGCTACTTAAAATAATATGAGGGCGGTGTACAAATAAAAACTTTACAATTTATATTTTATTATATCCTTTTTGGGGGTTATATATTGGTTGGTTGCTATGTAGTCACCTATATGCTCCACTTTCTTAACTTTAGGATCGAGTGACCTAAATCTTACTAAAAAATTCAGGTTAGTAAGGCACGTAAGGCACTATATGAATAGCCTATTCTCTTACTAAGAAATTCAGGTTAGTAAGGCACTATATGGATAGCCTATTCTCTTACTAAGAACGAAGAGGCTACGGGACACCTCCGCCCTTCTGCCTCGTGTGTCCTGCCCAGATACGAGTCACAGCCATCGCCGCGCTATACGACGCATTATACGAAGCATGACCTAGGCTATACGACGCATTATACGAAGCATGACAGAGAGAGAGAGAGTGTGTAACTCTCTCTCTCTCTCTCTCACACACACACACACACACTGTGTCTGTCTCTCTCTCTCTCTCTCTCTCTGAGTCAAAGATTGTTTAGCTAACGTCTTGCCCATAATCAGCAGCAATGAGCGCGCTCACGCTGTCCTGTTAAAGAAATCGAGTTGTCAATTATTTTTCCACAACATCTTTCACCTACAAAAATTTAGGAGAAAACTACCTGGCCCTGGCTCCACCCAGAGAGAGACTACCTGGTCGGGCTGCTCCACCCAGAGAGAGACTACCTGGCCGGGTTGCTCTACCCAGAGAGAGACTACCTGGCTGGGCTGCTCCACCTAGAGAGAGACTACCTGGCCGGGCTGCTGCGGCGTCGCCGCTGTACAAGTCCCTGTCGTGATTTTAACACACAAATCTTTAGGAGATCTTCTGCTGTTCAACGTGAGTTGGTGGAATTTGAGTTGGTGGTGAACCTTTTTTCAGGAGGGTCTAAATTTGTGTGGGTGAAAGATGGCGTGGACAAATTACAAGCAATTTTTTTCTCGAGAAAACTACTTAAAATAATATGAGGGCGGTGTACAAATAAAAACTGTTTATAATTTATATTTTATTATATCCTTTTTGGGGGTTATATATAGGTTGGTTGCTATGTAGTCACCTATATCCTCCACTTTCTTAACTTTAGGATCGAGTGACCTAAATCTTACTAAAAATTCAGGTTAGTAAGGCACGTAAGGCACTATATGAATAGCCTATTCTCTAACTAAGAAATTCAGGTTAGTAAGGCACTATATGGATAGCCTATTCTCTTACTAAGAACGAAGTGGCTACGGGACACCTCCGCCCTTCTGCCTCGTGCGTTCTGCCCAGATACGAGTCACAGCCATCGCCGTGCTATACGACTACGGGACACCACAGTGAGGCTGGGCTACAGGACACCACTGGTCATAGGAGCACCCTGCACCGTCTAGAGCTCCGCTTCTCCTGTGTGCTCAGCCCTTCTGCCTCGTGCGTTCTGCCCAGATACGAGTCACAGCCATCGCCGTGCTATACGACTACGGGACACCACAGTGAGGCTGGGCTACAGGACACCACTGGTCATAGGAGCACCCTGCACCGTCTAGAGCTCCGCTTATCCTGTGTGCTCAGCCCTTCTGCCTCGTGCGTTCTGCCCAGATACGAGTCACAGCCATCGCCGTGCTATACGACTACGGGACACCAAAGTGAGGCTGGGCTACGGGACACCACTGGTCATAGGAGCACCCTGCACCGTCTAGAGCTCCGCTTCTCCTGTGTGCTCCGCCCTTCTGCCTCGTGTGTCCTTCCCAGATACGAGTCACAGCCATCGCCGCGCTATACGACGCATTATACGAAGCATGACCTAGGCTATACGATGCATTATACGAAGCATGACAGAGAGAGAGAGAGTGTGTAACTCTCTCTCTCACACACACACACACACACACACACTGTGTCTGTCTCTCTCTCTCTCTCTCTCTCTGAGTCAAAGATTTTTTAGCTAACGTCTTGCCCATAATCAGCAGCAATGAGCATGCTCACGCTGTCCTGTTAAAGAAATCGAGTTGTCAATTATTTGTCCACGACATCTTTCACACACAAAAATTTAGGAGAAGAGAACTACCTGGCCGGGCTGCTCCACCCAGAGAGAGACTACCTGGTCGGGCTGCTCCAGCCAGAGAGAGACTACCTGGCCGGGTTGCTCTACCCAGAGAGAGACTACCTGGCCAGGCTGCTCCACCTAGAGAGAGACTACCTGGCCGGGCTGCTGCGGCGTCGCCGCTGTACGGGTCCCTGTCGTGATTTTAACACACAAATCTTTAGGAGATCTGCTGTCCAACGTGAGTTGGTGGAATTTGAGGTGGTGCTGATCTTCTGGCTATAATTCCGTGTCATTTGGCCTTAGTCGTCAGGCATTAGAATATTATTGATGTTCTGTTCTATTATTCTCGATTGTTTTACCATTCTTCTTTGTACCATAACTTCCAATCAATCTATAAACACTGGACAGCAAAATTAAAAACATAATCCATGTGTGGTAATCCCGACACTGACTTACGGAAGCGAAGCATGGACGTTGGTTGAGAGACTCAGACCAAGAGTGAGAGCAGTGGAAATTAATTACTTAAGGAGTGCGTGCGGAGTTACATGGAGGGATAGACAGACTAATGAGGAAGTAAGAAGGAGGTGTGGTGTGGAGGTAGATGTGCTGGAAAGTGTGAAAAGGAACAACTTGAGATGGTTCGGCCATATGGAACGTATGGAAAGCGAGAGAATGACTAAGAGGGTGTACGAGAGCGAGGTGGAGGGACAGAGGGGGAGAGGTAGACCGAATATGAGGTGGAAGGATGGAGTGCAGAACTACATGAACGAAGGCGGTGCTGGTTGGGGGGAGGGGCGTCGACTGACTGGGGACAGAGGTGCATGGGGGCGGTTCGTTCGTGGCCACCCCTTCGGGGATCACGGCGTCAGGCAATAGATAGATAGATAGAATCCATGTGAATCCTTACTAAAGACGGGTGAAATTTTTAAATTACATTTGTTGTTATTCACGCTTCTACTGTAGATATCTATTAATAACTCTGATTTCAGTGGTGATGGGCTGGTCTATCAGAGTGAGAACTGAGCGATCTCTGCCATACCCATAGCTTACTCTGACTGTTCCTTTTACTTATATGTTTTCTAGATCTCAAGTGACGGCGTCTCATCCGTGGATTGACCTCCCAATCTACCAAGATTGGACCAAAGCGTCACATTTTTCCTTTGCACCTCAACTTTCTCTTCATAATTGATGAGGGGCACAGGGCCCTGGGTGGGGCTTTGGTTTCCTGGGCGTTTCCGCACCCTCCTCAGCTCCCTGCCATGGAGTGGCCTCGGTCACCCAGGCTTTATTGTGGTCGGCAGGGAGGGTTCTGTGGGGGCGCTCGGTTATGGCCTTGGCTTGCTCGGGGCCTTGGGGCTGTTCGGCTAGGCAGCTTGGGGAACAACAACAACAACAACAACAACTCTGATTTCAAACAATGTTGCATTGCTTTTTTGGTTTCATATCACGACTGACGATGACTTCCAAACCTTTTGTAATAATTGAGTTACTTAATTCCATGCTATTTAGCCATCTAGATACCACTGATATTGCATCTTGCCCCTGTCACCACTCAGATTGGTTGAACAAATTATATATTTGTTTTCTTCTGAGATATAGCTGGTGGTTACTGGCTACCCTGGCCTTGAGTAAGGAGATGGGTAATGGAATCGGACATCACAAGAATGCATTGAGCTATTGAATCTCCTCATACGGGAGATATATGGTGCGTAATTATTGACGAAACAAATATTGTTAAATTTATATCCTCAAATTTCGGTCGATTTCCCAATGTTCACTAAACTGCATGTATTTATCTACATTAAATATCAACTGACAAGGTATTGCACCTTTCGGATAGTGTATCATATTATTTTTGGAGAGCATGAATCGTTATCAAGATCACTAATTCAACCTATATTTAGTGTCATTACAAAAATTAGCAATCTTTTTAGTTAGGCCTAAATCAAGGTCGCTAATGTAAAAAATTAACAATTGAGGAACTAAAACTGACCATCGTGTAAGACCCCAACCTTCACTACACCCCAATCTGATTGTATAGGCTACTGTTAATGTAAATTTTTGGTTTCCTACTAATTAGCCATGGTCTAATTCACGTAATATAGTTCGCTCTATTCCATGAGCTGCTTCTTTAATCAGCAATCTTTCATGTGGATATTTATCGAAAACTTTACTGACATGTCAATATCTTTGAAGATATTTTTTGTCTGTTTATCGATTCGTATGCTTGGGAAAAGAAAGGTTAATAGACACACGCAGCCAACACGGTTAAATTCCATTACAAGATTGATGATTAAGCATTTAATAAATGTGACAGCAGCATACTACTCTTAATTTGACGTTTTTAATTTAGTCAGTAGCCAGCCCTTATTCCCATAAGGGGTACGGAGTATCAACAAGAAACAAATGAAAGGAGGCAAAACAAGAGGCGACAGTTCGCACACAAACATTCGGAAACCTCAATCACTTATTAGCCCCCAAGATGACTGGCTTCACCTCAGATGCTATAAACGTTCGGACAAATTAAGTCTCTTAGTCATTTAGCTGTATAAAATTACATTTTATTGAGTAATATCTAATATAGTTGATGTATATACACGTTTAGGACAACTCACAAAATCTATACCCGGTGTCAGCGAACTTGGAGCTAATCCTGACCGCATAACATTTTATAAAGAACAAAACAAATATATGAGTAGATCAGGAAATAGATGTATAAATTGACTACCCGTTTCTTGAGCACTTTCTGGGTTATAGAAAGGCTAAGGATAAGAATTACAGCCAATGTCGCTGACACCAACACCAAGTATAGTGTTAAGGAGGCCGGGGCTCTAGTATAGTGTTAAGGAGGCCGGGGCTCTAGTATAGTGTTAAGGAGGCCGGGGCTCTAGTATAGTGTTAAGGAGGCCGGGGCTCTAGTATAGTGTTAAGGAGGCCGGGGCTCTAGTATAGTGTTAAGGAGGCCGGGGCTCTAGTATAGTGTTAAGGAGGCCGGGGCTCTAGTATAGTGTTAAGGAGGCCGGGGCTCTAGTATAGTGTAAAGGAGGCCGGGGCTCTAGTATAGTGTTAAGGAGGCCGGGGCTCTAGTATAGTGTTAAGGAGGCCGGGGCTCTAGTATAGTGTTAAGGAGGCCGGGGCTCTAGTATAGTGTTAAGGAGGCCGGGGCTCTAGTATAGTGTTAAGGAGGCCGGGGGCTCTAGTATAGTGTTAAGGAGGCCGGGGCTCTAGTATAGTGTTAAGGAGGCCGGGGCTCTAGTATAGAGTTAAGGAGGCCGGGGCTCTAGTATAGTGTTAAGGAGGCCGGGGCTCTAGTATAGTGTTAAGGAGGCCGGGGCTCTAGTATAGTGTTAAGGAGGCCGGGGCTCTAGTATAGTGTTAAGGAGGCCGGGGCTCTAGTATAGTGTTAAGGAGGCCGGGGCTCTAGTATAGTGTTAAGGAGGCCGGGGCTCTTATTAAAACAATCACTAACAAGTGTATAATATATTATAAAATAACAATCTATGCAACTTATTGTGTTCATTTAAAGTTATGTATACAATGTGGATCTATAAAGTAGTGACGCTTACCATTATGGTGTGTGTGTGTGTGTGTGTGTGTGTGCTAATCTATAAAGTTTGTCACACGTAAATCTATTATATTGAGAGAGAGAGAGAGAGTCTTCTAATATGATACAAACAAATAATGATAGCAATATTGTCATATGTAGCGCCCAACGTGTGCGAGTACTGTGTGCCTTGGCTGTGGTAGTGTAGGTGGTGGCGCCTGCCTAGACACCACGGGTCTCTGCTAGACAGGACCACACGGGCTTGGGACGGGAGTGCAAACTAGACAGGTGCCACATACCTAATATTTTGTCGCAAAACTTAGTTGGGCTACTGTACATGTGTAACATCTTTATTCCTGCATATTTATATTACTGATACCGTGTGTAAATGTAACGTGACCAAATATAATTAAGTTAACATTATAGACCATTCTATATTTGATACGTCACTTGTGTACCTTTTATTGTCTGCCCAATATGACAGAACAATATACTTTATTCCATAACCTATGCCAATTGAATAAACTAAAGTGTGAAATAATATTGTGTTCTTATTGTGTGAATGCTGCCTTGGGATAAAGAGTTGATGCAAGATATATAAAGCTAGACGTGACCCTGTCGAGCATAATTTGTTTTTATCTCAAGATATCTTATTATAAGATTGTTATCGAGATTATACCAAGTCGAGTTGAAACACCAACCCGACATTTCAATAATACTGAAGCCAGTTGGATTACAACCCGGCATAACACAAAGTAATAACACACACACACACACACACACACACACACACACACACACACACACACACACACACACACACACATTCAAATCATTACTACTCAACCCTGGCTCTACTTTATCATAATCCCTTTCTTCTTCAGTTGTTCCTTTAATAATATCACAGGCTTCACTTGGCTCCAAGGTAAACACAGGCAGTAAAGAAGGATCGTGGCTGCTGTGTGCTCAACAGGATGGTTACAAGTTCCTATTATACACGAGTATGTCCCCATATGCCACACGTGTACAGTCATAACAAGTATACCACGAAATGAATCTATATATAACTCAAACAATACAGTATAGGAGTGCTAAAAATACAGCGGATGCCTCAGATTTTGTATTTAATGGTTCATATACAGTATATACATATATTAAAATACATATTCTGTATGTGTATATTCTGTATGTGTATTCTTGGGTTGGAGAGCTGGCCAGAATATGAGTGGCACTGTGTTGCAAGGCGGGTACCTCGCACTCGCCATAAAGGAGGGGTATGCGCTAAGAGAGCTCTGAAGAATACTGATGTGTTTAATCGCGATCGAAGCGTGAAAGAGATGCAATACTGCGGCGTGTAGAAAGAGATTGTAGTGAACTTTTAAGAGGAGGTGAGTTGATGCTTTTGATTCTTCTCGTTTGAGTTTAATGAGTGTATAATTTGTATGGCTAACGGCTGTATGTTCCAACAATAGACAAAACCATACGCAAAAGAAATACAAACGAGATATTCCACTATATCCATTTCAATGATATGCTATTTGCTTTGTTTAGTTGATAATTATATATATATATTATATATTCGTTTCATCCTTTGATATGTAGCAAAGAATGACATGTTAATCCAATGTAAATAACAGAACGCTGTGTCACTATATTTCAGGCGAACAAAGGCAATTTTACTCAGTTTTAAAAGGTTGTCCAATAATCGAATTGTTACAATCTGTCTAAACCCTCTGATTTCCCAAATACCTTCCTAAGCTAAACAAATATTGTCTACTGATAGACATAATTCAATGGAGAAAGGCGTCCTAGAGGTCTGCAAGGGTTAATATAGCAGCTACGCACTTACAAGCTAACCAAGAAGCAGTATATTCATCACTGATGCAATCTACAACTCAACTCAGGATGACCTTACAATTTTAAGTGCATCAGTTAAGCAGGATCACGTTCTCCTTCCGGGGCAATATATCTCTTACATCTTACACCCAGTTATATTCTCTCCAACAAGAACGTTAGAAGGAACATATTCACCTCCAAGCAATGAGTGCATTCGGATTAATAATGATGTTAGTTTGACATAGTTGGCATTTTGTGCATACGTTTCTATAGATCTGTCTATTGCCAGACGACAATAATCCACAAAGGTGGCCATGAATGAATCGCTCCCATTCACCTCTGTCCCCCGTCAGCCGACGCCCTTCTTCCCACCCAACACTGGTTTCATGCATACATGTCTCAACTTCATCTTTCCACCTCACATCTCAGTCTGCCTCTCCCTCTCTGTCCTTCCACCTCACTCTCGTACACTCTCTTAAGCATTCTCTTGCTTCCCATACATTTCACATGGTTGAATCATCTTAAGGTTTTCCTTTTCACACCTTTCAGCACATCCACACCGACACCACACCGCTCTCGTACTTCCCCAATGGTCTTGTCTATCCCTCTATGTAACTCCACATGCACTTCTCACGTAATTCAGTTCTACCCCTCTCACTCTTGATTTGTGTCTCTCCAACAACGGCCATGCTTCATTCCCATACAGCAATGTCGACATTACCCCACGATCATGCAAGGACTGCTTTACTTCCATGCTGAACACCCTATTGCTTGTTACTGCTTTCCGTGTTACTACAACCATCTTCCCTTGTTTCATCCTCTCCCGCACTTCATCCTCCATCTTTACTCAACACACTGACAAATTATGTTTAATTAGCTGACATTCTCCATAACCTAACCGTTCAATATCACTTCACACTCTATGACTGTATCTATTTCAACAACCATAACCTTTTTTGTCCCGCATTTACCTTCAGGTTCCGTTTTTCACACATTGTTCCAAACATATTTACCAGACCCTGCAACTCCCACTCATTGTCACTAATCAGAACTGTATCATCGGCAAACAGCAGTACAGGCAACTTCCACTAATTTCCTTCCCCTTATCAGCGGTACACCAACTCCTACTGCTCTTCCTTGTATTTCTTGCATGACTCCATTCTTATGTATATACAGTCATTGAATAACCATGGGGACATCACACACCCTTGCTTTAACCCAACATTCAGATCAAAGAACTCACTCTGTTCATTCTCCACTCGCACTGCCGCCTTTGGGCCTTCATACATGCTCTTCACAGCTTTCAGCAACTTGCCAGGTACTCCGTATCAACTCGGTCATAGGCATTCTCCAAGTCCATAAAGGCAGCATACAACTTTTGTCCCTTCTCCAGATATTTCTCAACACAATATTTCAAGGCAAACACACCCTCTTCCCTCCCTAAACCCTCACCTACCCATTTTTCCGTTCTCGTGCTCACTATCTCTATCACTACTACCCTACTGTACATTGTCATTACTATGCTTAGCAGACATATTATTCCCTGCTGATTACCACACACTCCTCTCTCCCCTTATACAGGGGAACTATTATGCCTATCTTCCAGTCTTCAGGCACATTTATCTTCTCCCATGATAATCTACACATTGTCCATTCCCATTTAATCACCATCTCACCACAATACCTCAGCATCTCCGCACCCACTTGATCTATCCCGGACGCGTTCCCAACTTCACTTTTTTCAAGGCCTAACACAGTTTTGACCTGATCCCCACCGCCTCCTTCACGACTTCTCTTAATTTCTAGGATCAATCTGCGGCGTTACCTGAAGATGGACAAGGTTGTCAAAAATATTGTAAAATACACCGTCAAGATAAGGACGGTTAGCGCATTTTATCCTTCTTTTTCTATTGATTTTTTGGTAACCTGGAGGCTAAAAAAATTATATATATACATAGGATATATATATACAGTATACAGTATATATATATATATATATATTCCTCAGGGCTCTGTCTTATCTCCTCTTATCTTTCTAATGTTCATAAACGATCTTCTCAACTGTATCTCCAGTCCCATCCATTCTTATGCAGACGACTCTACCTTACACTACTCGATTAATTTTCCAGAACGCCCCAACCAGCAATCCCTCAAAAATAAACGTAATGAAGCCATATGCTGATGCGATTTCATACGATTTTCGTCGCCGAGGACGTAGTCTTGTCAATTCGCAATGAATTTGTGCGACGTCAACGATTTTGACCGTTAACACCTAACGAGCGGCCTAGGCGGTAAATAATATGTAGCCACCAGCGGGGTGTTTTTACCCAAAATAGGGCTGTTTACGTGATCATTTTCATGCCTAAATAAGACCCAGAGCGTAAAACAAGTATCTATCCCTGAAAGGGCATGAACAGAGCTTTCCAATGACACCACAACGATCCTTGTATGACCGCTAGTTTTCTTGCAACAACCGCGCAACACGAGTGCAAAAACCATGTAATTCGGTACTTTCCCCATACATTTCACTATGTAGCGAGTGTGAGAGGGTGGAGGAGGGTGGGATTCATGTCAGTTGGTCCGCCGCGGTGGTCTGGAGCAGTCATACGCTCGCTACTCTCCTGCCACCACTTGTCTCTCTCTCTCAGCAACATTACATGCTGAAATTGCCACACGACTTATGGTGTGAGCCGCCACATAGTCCAAATTTCTTTCACTCGACATATGATGCGCGCCACCAGTTAAGGGTTAAAAACCGTTGACAAGTTTACACTCGGCGACGATGTCGCCGATGGGTAAGACGTAATCGGCGACATTATGCGACGTCATCGGCAAATTGAGCGATGGTTCGCCGATGACCTCGGTGAGAACTGTCACATTTGAATAAAATATTGCGAAATAATGCGAAGGATGAACGAATCATCGGCGTATGTTCTGTGACGTCTTCGGCGAATTAAGCGATTGTTCGGCGAATACCTCGGCAAAGATTATCCGAAAACATTTTGCATACATTTCATGGCACAAACATAAAAACATAAGAAAATGGGAGTCTGCAGAAAGCAGATCGGCCCACACAAGGCAGATCCCTGTCACACCCAACCCTAATTACAAGGCCTAATTATAGACTCAACTCACTAATGCCTTGAGGACTGACCTCACCAAAACGGTCAGAGATCGACACAAGATTACGGGGTCTGCAGAGCGCCGATTGGCCCACACCAAGCAGATCCCCCCTCATACCCAACCCAACTCGTCGAAAATGTACACATTTATCTTAAAATCGCCAAACTAATGGGCCGAACGTCATAAAATATGAAAACTAATGGGGTTAACCATGAGGAAGAAAGGGGACCAGAAAAACGACCCATCTCCCCTTAATTCGGAGATTGGCAATGTCCGGCTGCGCCGTAGACATTTTCTATCAAATAATGTACAAATTTAGCATGCTCTCAAAACAAAAAATATATATGTTGGCTCGCTACCGCTCACCAGGAAAATATTGAAACCTGGATGGGGGTAAACGTCTTAAAACAGTAGGCTGAACGGGGCCGTACGGATACAAGGCAAAGAGAGAGGGAGAGAAATAGAAAAAAACAAAAACGAGGAGAGAGGGAGAGAAAGAGAAAACAAATAACAGCGAGGTGGGCTCAATGTTTGCGTTACGCGTTACGGCTTAAAAATTGAGCCCACCTCGCTTTTTTGTTCTCCTTCTCTCCCTCTCTCCTCGTTTTTGTTTGTTTTCTCTTTCTCACCCTCTCTCTTTGCCTTGTATCCGTTCGGCCCCGTTCAGCCTACTGTTTTAAGACGTTTACCCCCATCCAGGTTTCAATATTTTCCTGGTGAGCGGTAGCGAGCCAATATATATATATTTTTGTTTTGAGAGGAAGCTAAATTTGTACATTTTTCGATAGAAAAATTTCTCCGGCTAAGCCGGCTTTCTCCATATAATGCTGGTTCGCTTTCGCTTGCCAGGAAAATATCGATACTTGGATGGGGATAAACGTCTTAAAACAGTTGGCTGAATGGGGCTGAATGGATACAAACCAGAGAAGGAGAGAGAAGGAGAGAAAGAGAACAAAAAACAGGTGAATCCCCCACGAGAGGTGCATAGAAAAAAGGGTTGACAGGTTCACTATAGGCCTAGTAATTTTGTTTTACCCACCTCGCCGAAGGTGCTCTTTGGCCTCGGCAGGTGTGTCTTGAGCAATAGATGTCCCTCCATCTGTGCCTTTGTCTCTAATTTCCTTTCCATCCGTTCCATAGCTGCGGTTGTGGACGGCCATCGCTCATTTCCTCATCCTATCAACTCCGGTGTTCCTCAGGGTTCTGTCCAATCTCCTATTCTCTTTCTAATTTTCATAAATTATATTCTCAACTGTACATTCAGTCCCATCCATTCATATGCAGACGACTCTACCTTACACCACTCAATTAGTTTTCCAGAATGCCCTAGCCAGCAGTCCCTCAAAAGTAAACGTAATGAAGCCATATAATACTTATCTTCTGATCTAGCTACTATTTCCAATTGGGGTAGAGAAAACATTGTTGCATTTAATGCTTCCAAAACTAAATTTATCCATCTTACTACCCGTCAGGAACCTCCCTTATTCGTCAACAATACAATAATCAACCCTTCATTTTCTCTCAATGTTCTCAGTGTCTCTTTTTCTTTTACTCTGACTTGGAAAGACCATATTAAAAGTCTCGCTAAGGCAGCCTCCCAGAAGCTGGATGTGCTCAACCGCCTCAAGGGTTCTTTACCCCTGCGCAGCTTCTTGTTCTGTACAGGGGCACAGTGCGTCCTTGTATTGAGTATTGTTCACATGTGTTGAGAGGATCCTCTCACACCGCACTCCTAGATAAAGTAGAAAGGAAAGCCTTTCGTATAATTGACTCCCGTCCACTCACCAACTCTCTGCAATCTCTCTCTCTTCGCCGCAATGTTGCATCTCTCTCGCTATTCTATCGCTATTACAATATCAGTGCTCCTCAGAGCTCTCCCAGTGTATACCACCTCCTCTACGTAGGGTATGTGGTACCATTCTTACAACACAATCCTACCCCTACTCTCTGCAACTCTCCAACCCAAGAATGAAACATTACTCTCAGTCTTCTTCTATTCAACAGCTGAGCTCTGGAACGCTCTCCCAGAATCAGTCTTTCCCTCCTATTACTTAAATTGCCTCAAACTCCACGTGATCAGGCATTTTGGCTCGAACGTCCCTTGATTTTGGCCCTGTCACTCTTTCAACTATGGGGGAGGCACTCGCTAAAGGCAGTTCTGCCTTTTGTCTCCCTCACTCACACAGGAAAAAACATATAATTTATATATATATATATATATATATATATATATATATATATATATATATATATATATATATATATATATATATATATATACAGGGTGTTCCAGAAATATGTGCCGAAAATCAGGGGATATATTCCTGACACATAATTGAATGTAAATTACGAAATGACCATATTGGCAATTCTCAATAGTTTTCGAGTTACAGCACCTCCGAGGTCTGCCAGGAATGTGTTTAAATCCAGGGATTGTACAAAATGTCTGAGACAGATGCAAAATTTCTTAACGACCGTAAAGTAATACAGCACACAGCAAAGATGACATGTTTGTCAGGAATGTGCCGAAAGCTGTAGAATGTACAGTATGTGATAACCTGTACCTAAGTTAGTAATAAGAATCGTAATGATATGTTCGTGTGTGCAGTATCAGATACTGGAGAGAGAGAGAGAGAGAGAGATAGTGTTACCACCCTTTACGCGGTAACATACCATAAACGACCAAGGTGTTGTTGGGTGGTTTAGTTGGGATGGTGTATTAGGAGGGAAGGGTGGGGGTTGCGACCCACCAAGGTGATGTGGAGGGGTAGTGGAAGGACAGGTCTTCACTCACCCAGCAACACCCGTACATACCAGAGATTGAGAGCTGAACGTGTGGCTCAATCAGTTTTAGACAACCAAGTGCAAGCAGACATGGAGCAATACTCCAATGGTGACTATGCAGATATGCACCTGATACTGGGTGAAGCTGGAGGTAATGCTGCGGCAGCAGTACGGCTGTACAGGGAACGTTATCCGAACCGCAGGGTGCCACACTGGCGAACATTTCTCGCAGTTGATCGTCGTATACGTGAGACTGGTACCATTCGTCAACGTGCAATTCCGGGTGACATTTGCCGTTACGGTACTAGCGTCTTATATACCCTTAGCGCACCTGGCTCTGATACCAACTTCTCTAACTGTATTAATCTCAACTCCTTATATACTTGCTGAATTAAAGTATTACTTTTACCAAGAACTCTATGATATATCTTGTAAACATTACTTATGATTAGAAAAGCCAAATACATTATTACCTAGTTATAATCACTATTATTCGTACGTCAGGCAACGAAGAAGAACAAGGGTTGGAAGAAAGGGGGGGAGAATGAATAGGGTTACGACTGTAGGACGATAGGGGGTAGAATGGAATGTGAACGAAAACGGGGGGGGGGGGGGGGGGTGATGAGAGAACTGCCTGCATTACCACCACACTCTGACTCGTACACTCTTGAACAAAAATATCTTCCTATATGAAACTAAGCTGTCTACAGGTCGAATTAATTATACCAGGCTCATAACATTGCATACGATGTTCAATCATAAATAATTAAAGATCGTATCCACCATAACAAGCACAATACCTCAATTACAACCAGTGACACTTGAATGAAGTAGAAATCCCTAACACCTCTCTCACAAAGAGATTTATAAGAGAAGCGAAACTAAATCTAAATCCTAATACAATAATTTTAAACCTAATACCATCCACCAAACCATAAACCAAAACCAAAATCACATTAACAAACTTACAAATTATTGCTGGCAAAATAGATCTAACAACTAAAATTGTTCTCATTCAGTTCCGGGACAACATGTCCGCGATAATATTGTTCTTTCCCTTTATGTGGTGAATTTCAAGGTTATATGGTTGCAATGCCAAGCACCATCTCATTAACCGCTGATTCGAGTTTTTCATTTTATACAAGAATTTCAGGGGGTTGTGATCAGTAAACACTTTCACGGGAAAATGTGAACCACTAAGATACACATTAAACTTATCCACTGCAAAGAGCAAGGCAAAACACTCTTTTTCAATAGTGCTGTAGTGTTTCTGATAAGGTTTGAGTTTACCGGATGCATAGCAAACTGGATTGAAAATCTCAGCATCACTGTACTGTAACAAAACTGCTCCTACACCAACATCACTAGCATCCACCTGAATTATGAACGGCTTATGAAACTGAGGGGACTTCAGAATAGGTGCATTGACTAATAGGCAACGAATCTTTGTGAATGAAGTTTGGCATTCTGGGGTCCACACAAATTTTCTCTTGGGACTAATCAAGTCTGTTAGGGGGGCGGAGAGGTCAGCGAAGTTGGGTACAAATCTCTGATAGTACCCAGCCATACCCAAGAAGCGCATTACTGCCTTGCGGTCCTGGGGAATAGGCAGTGTTGAAATGGCTTCGAATTTGGCAGAAATAGGGCTGACTTCGCCTTCTCCTACCACGTGACCCAGAAAGATTAGTTTGGCATGGCCGAACTCACTCTTGGCAAGGTTAACAGTGAGTCCCACCCGGGCCAAGTTGGAGAATAGACTCTGTAGCTGGTGAAGATGATCCTGCCCGGATTCGATGTAGACCACAATATCGTCGAGGTAGGATTGCACGCCCGAGAGGCCATCTGTCACCCGGTGGAGTAGTCGCTGGAAGGTGGCGGGCGCATTCACCATACCGAAAGGCATGACGGTGTATTGGAATAGCCCATCCGGGATGACACATGCAGACACTCTCTTGGCCCTCTCCGATAGTTTTATCTGGTAGTAACCCTTCAGCAGGTCAATCTTGGAGATGTACTTCGTTCCTCCCAAACGGTCCAACAGGTCGTCGATCCGTGGCAGAGGGTAGCAGTCCTGGCGGGTGAGTTGGTTTACCCGGCGATAATCCGTACACATCCTAAATGTTCCATCAGGTTTGTCCACGAGAAGGCATGGACAGGCCAACTCGCTGTCGCTACGTTCCACCAATCCATGGGCGAGTAGGAAGCCCACTTCCTGTTGAAGTGCCGCACGCTTCTCTGGATTGGCGCGGTAGGGATGTTGTTTGATGGGAGTGGCCCCCTCCGTCAGGACCACATCATGTTCCACCAGGGGACACTGCTGGGGAACGTCACCAAACAGCTGTGGAAACACGGAAAGCAGGTACTCCAAGTCTTCACCTTGGTCAGACAACAAGTGCTGGAATTTTAAATAGGGGTTAGTCAAGAAGTCCGAGTTTTGCAATTTGTTATCAAGAGGCAACTGGATGTCATTATGCTCCTTGATCTTTAAATCCTCTAGTTCACCTTCAAATTTTGCTACAGATTCAAAGTTTAATACCTTATCTGGATCTCTGCAGTGATAGGCTTTCAGCAGGTTAACATGTACTAGTCTTTCTGACATCCTACGATCAGGAGTTTTTAAAACATAATTCACATTACTTGTTTTCTTAAGCACAATATATGGACCATGGTACTTGCTTTGTAGCGGCTTTTTAGGTATAGGCAGAAAGGCAAGCACTAGATCTCCTGGCTGAAATTCTCTGACAACTGTAGTCTTATCATACTGTACTTTCATTTTATCTTGAGACTTCTCTAAATGATTCATAGCTAGTTCTACTGCAGATCTCAGTCTAGATTTAAATTTATGCACATAAGTGAGAAGATGTTTATTAGAGTTAGCATTGATCCAAGTATCTTTTAACACTTTCAAAGGACCTCATGACCAAAAACTAGGGAAAATGGTGAAAATCCTAGAGAATATTCTTACAGCATACAACACAAAATGGATGCCCTCATCCCAGTCGGCATTGTTCTCTTCACAATATTTAGTGAGCATGGATTTGAGGGTCTGATGGAACCTCTCTAATGCCCCCTGGGACTGTGGGTGACTGGCAGTGGAATGGTACTGGTGTACTCCCAACTCTTCCATGGTTTGCTTGAAGAGCTGAGAGGTAAAGTTACTTCCTAAATCAGACTGTACCACACAGGGTATTCCATACTGGGTGAAAAATTTACTAAGCGCCTTTACTACATTCTTTGATCTTATATGCCTCAAGGGGAACACTTCTGGATACCTAGTGGTGGAACACATGACAGTCAACAAGTACTCATTCCCACTACGGGTTCTTGGCGAAGGTCCTACACAGTCAATTATGATTTTACTGAACGGTTCATCCGTTACAGGGATGTGATTTAACCCTCCGGATCCGGGGGCTCTCATATGAGGCGATCGTCGTGTCCGGGGGTATTCCTGAAAAATGGCTAACTTCACAATTCAATATCTACTGATTGAGACCACCTAGAGCAGTCAACTAAATTGCATAGTGTAGAACCAACCTTCGTCTGTAGAATGGAGTTGAGTTGACATCGCTACGATAAGTGGTTGCCGAGATATGATGATGGGAATGGAGGTAATTTCCCGCGTATTTTCGCCTGTGTCCGAACGCTTCTCCGCGGCCCTGGCTAGCACGCACTAAGTCACTCGTCGCTCCCGTGGCTTTTGTACCGGTACACGATATTATGTATTTATGGAGATAATGTGATATTATTGTGTCATTTATTACTTGTTAAACCTTTATTTGAGTTATATTGTAATGGTAGATGGCCTTTATTCTCAATTTCACTCAATAAATGCTGGTGTTCCCCAGGGATCAGTTTTGGCCCCAACTCTGTTCCTCATTCATATCAATGATCTCATATCTACCACTCATAATCCAATACATTCCTACGCAGATGACTCAACACTCCACAGTTCCTTCACATTTACCAATTCTTTCACCCAACCCGATCTTATAAATTCAAAAATAAACACTGCAATTTCTCTGAACCAGGACCTTTCTAGAATTAATGAATGGGGACAAGAGAATCTAGTTTCCTTTAATGCACAGAAAACCAAGTACATTCAATTTTCTAACCGACAGAATCTCACTGACTCCCATATATTTTTTAATGATGTAAATATTCCCACTTCCCCTAGTATTGACATTCTCGGTGTAACATTAACTACTAACTTGAGCTGGACACATTATGTTAGAAGCATTGCTAAGAATGCCTCTAAAAAACTGGGACTCCTGTACAGAGTTCGAGAATTCTTCACTGACGAGCAGTTGGCCGTAATATATAAAAGTCATGTGCGCTCTCAGATGGATTACTGTTCACCTCTGTGGGGTGGAAGTGGAGTGGTTGCATTGAGGCAGTTGGACAAAATTCAAAATAAAGCTATTAGATTAATCAATAACCCTGCAATCACACAGGACCTTCCTACATTAGTCATACGAAGAAACGTTGCATTCCTTGGATCTCTCTACAGATATTTTCACAGCAATTGTTCCGAGGAACTTGCTTCAATTGTGCCGCCTCTCCACATCTTTCCCCGTAGAACTAGGGCAGCTGAGAGCGCCCATGAATTTACACTTTCTCCTCCACAATGCAGAACTTCTGCTTATCAGAATTCATTTATCCCCAGAGCTACTACTCTTTGGGATTCACTTCCCTCGAATTGCTTTCCACAAACTTACAATCAACAAATGTTTAAATCCAGTTGTTACAAACATTTTATGAATGGAGGATGCCTTTAGGCACATGGACCTTTTTGTTTTATCTGTGTTTTTCCTTCCTCCGTTCATTGTCTCTTAAAAAAAAAAAAAAAAAAAAAAAAAAAAATATGAAACTTTATATAACATATTTTCGGCGCTTTCACTGTTATTGTAATAATATTGTGTCACTTTCACTGTTATTGTAATAGTATTGTGTCACTTTCACTTTTATTACTCTTCTTGTTATGAATTATTGTCACTCTCACTGTTATTATTGAGTTATTATTACTTATTATACATTTTGTGTCACTTTCACTTACTAGGTTTAGAGGCTAGGCTAGGCTAGGCTATGCAAGCGTACAGTACCGTACGGTATCCTATTTGACACTTGTAATTATTACATTTGGTTGTTTCTTTCACTTAGACATATTGTTATATTGTTTTTAGTGTCACTTTAAGTTTTTACATGTTTCACTTATAAATACTTATTGAATAGTTACTCTAATATATAGTTGTTGTGTCTCTTTCACTTGCACATATTGCTATATTAGTTTTAGTGTCACTTTCACTTTTTACAGGTTTCACTTATACATACTTATTGAATAGTTACTCTAATATATAGTTGTTGTGTCTCTTTCACTTGCACATATTGTTATATTGTTTTTAGTGTCACTTTCACTTATAATAATTATAGAATAGTGTCTCTTTCACTTGCACATAGTGTTTTATTGTTCTAGTGTCACTTTCACTAGTGTTCTCAGGGTCAGTGCCACTTAGAAGTTTACCAGGATGTGGAAATCATCGTGGCAAGGCGTGATGCACAGTGCTACCTGACATTCCTGGCACTGATACGACGTTTTGGTGGTTGTCTGGGGTTTTCGGGTGGTGTGGCTGCAGACATGGCACCGTTCCTGGGTCTTGTGACCAGCAGCTACTGGAAGGGCGACGATCCTGTGCTTCTTGTGGTGTTCGGAAGTGTATGTGCGGTCCGTGGTGCAAGCTCCTGGCATATGTTGAGCTCGTGCGGCATCCTCAGGCACGGCATATTCCCCAATGAGATCCAGAATGAGCTGTTTCTGGAATCTCCGAAGGTTGGTGTACTTCCTGGGCATTGTGGGGTTCATCAGCTTGTACAGGTTGTACGAGTTGAGCACAGACACATCCATCATGTGCAGGAAGAACTTCTTATACCACCTGCAGGAGGTCCGCAGGCAGTCGATGAAGCCGACCTGCATGTCTGACTTGTCAACCAGACGCATGTTGATGTTGTAGTCCATAACAGAACTGCTGATGTTATCTTAAAACTTTACTTGTCATTAGTGAGACCCCATATGGATTATGCTGTTCAATTTTGGTGTCCTTATTACAGAATGGACATAGATTCATTGGAGAGAGTACAACGTAGAATGACAAAAATGATCCATAATATTAGAAATCTTCCGTATGAAGAAAGGGTGAAGAAATTAGGCTTACATTCGTTAGAGAGACGCAGAGTTAGAGGTGACATGATAGAGGTATTCAAGTGGGTTAGTGGAATTAATAAAGGAGACATGAAAAATGTACTAAAGCTCAGTGATAGCGAAATAACTCGTACAAATGGTTTCAAATTAGATAAATTTCGTTTCAGAAAAGATATAGGCAAATATTGGTTTGGTAACAGAGTTGTAGATGGGTGGAATAGGCTGCCAAGTGATATAGTGGGATCAAGAACGATAGGGAGCTTTAAGATAAAATTAGATAGGCATATGGACGAGATGGGTTGGGTGTGAGGGGGATCTACCAGGTGTGGGCCAATCGGCGCTCAGCAGACCCCCGTAATCTTGTGTTAATCTCTGACCGTTTTGGTGGGGTCAGTACTCAAGGTATTAGTGAGATGGGACTATAATTGGGCCTTGTAATTAGGGTTGGGTGTGACAGGGATCTGCCTTGTATGGGCTGATCGGCTTTTTGCAGACTCCCATTTTCTTATGTTCTTAACTGCGTCTGGCTTCATGATGGGCTCCCTGGTCCTGTGGTTGACTTTGCCAGAGTCAACCAGGTTGCCCTTGTGGATGGTGCTCATCATGTTGACCTTCCTTTGGTCGTGCCAATGGATTGCCAGCATCGGACCATGTTGCTTGAGGAAGATGTCCTTCTTCTTGGTCTTTTTTGGGAATTCCGGCATGTTCTTCCTCGTCCCCCGTACTGTGCCCACAGTCTGGGTTTGCTGCCTGTTCAGGTACTTGGTGAGGATGGGGGACGTATAGTAGTTGTCCGTGTAGAGTATGTGGTTCTTGTTGAAGTAGCGATCCATCATCGCCTTCACCACTGCTCCACCGAACCCTATTTCTTGATCTGCAAGAACCTCACCCTCCTTCCCACTGTAGACAATGAAGTCCAGCACATAACTCGTCTTACAGTCACAGAGGACGAAGAGCTTGATGCCGAATCGATGAATCTTGGAGGGTATATACTGCCGGAAGTGAAGGTTCCCCCGGAACAGCACAAGAGACTCGTCGATCACGACCTTTTGAAAAGGCTTCAAGAATGTGGAAAACTTGGCCTTCATCATGTTGTAGAATCCCCTTATCTTCCACAGGCGGTCTGTTTGGTGTACATTGGTGTTGGTAACGAAGTGCAGGCTACCAATTATGGCGAAGTAGCGGTCCCGGGACATAAGTTTTCCAAAAGCAGGTGTGGCAATTATGTCGCCTGTGATTCAGTAGTCTGCCAGCCGATGCTTCTTCACATGTGCCATGAGCATGGTCAGTGCTATGAACACATACATTTGGGCTATGGTGACAGGCTTCCAGGCCTTCATGTGGGAACTATGGGTCTTGCTGCTGAGGTGGTCACTGAGGGCCTTCTGCTTATTGGTCTCATCGACAACAAATGACATGACCTCATTGTCGAAAAAGGCTTTGAAAAGCTGGCCAGGTTATGAGTTGGGTCCCCCAGGGAAAGATGGATCAATCCCTGCGGCATTTTGGGGGTCATCAAATGTGGCATGTTGTGGCTGAAAGGTGGCCCCATCCTCCCACGTCCAGACATCAGCATGCCTGGCACGGGGATGGGGACGGGCAGCAGGAGCGGCAGCAGCAGGGGCGTCGGCAGCAGCAGGGGCGGCCTGGCCACGGCTGTGGCCACACCCACGCTGACCATCAGGGCCTTTAGCACGGCCACGTCCACGTCCAAGGGCACGGCCACCCCGAGCACGGGGACATCCAGGGCCACGGCGGGGTGCTGGGTCGTCCAACCACTCAGCTTCGTCCACAACAGGGTCGTCTGGCAGGTCATAATTATCCTGCCCATAATCTGCACTGTGGTCGTCCCTAAATCTTGAAGGGTGGCCATATTCGTGGGTATCTTCTGGGTCATAGGTGGGATCCTGGTCGTCACTTGGTGATGGTACATCAGGTGGCGACTGCTGGCGTGGGCGGCTAGTGGGTGGTGAAGGTGAGCTAGTTGGCTCTGAAGTTTTCAGGCGACGACGAGAGCGTTTTAGGGACAGCATAGGGCCTGAGGTGCTGCTTTCTGCTCCCCCCTGTGGCCATGAACAAGGCCCTTCTGGAGATGCGTTGACCACTTGCACCACTTGTTGATGGCTGTGGGTCATGCGGGGCCAATTACGCACCACTTGCACCCCTTACACCACTTCTTGAGGGCTGTGGGTCATGCGGGGCCAATTCCGCACCACTTGCACCCCTTACACCACTTCTTGAGGGCTGTGGGTCATGCGGGGCCAATTCCGCACCACTTGCTGATGGCTGTGGGTTATGCGGGGCCAATTCTGCACCACTTGCACCACTTGTTGAGGGCTGTGTGTCATGCGGGGTCAATGAGGCACCAGCCGCGGGCGACGAGGGCCCTGGAGACAATGAATAGGCCTGCCCACGCTCGACTCTTCACTCTCATCCTAACTATCAGCATCTTCACCTCTTCCCTTTCGGCCGCCTCCCGTGCCTGCTTCCTTGCACTATCCAGCACAGCTCTCCTATAGAAGTAACTGGCTATTTTGCCCGGGGAAGGAGTCCCAGGAGTCCCCACAGCCGACGCCGAGGTCGCAAGCGTGCGCGCCTGATCACGTTCACGTGATGCGGGTAGGACACTTCCCATTTCACCCACACTTTCATCACCTTGATGATGTTCATCGCATCCAACATTGTCATCAATATCATCAGCACTATCGTCATCATCAGTGCTCTGAAAGCCCTGGAATTCCTCGCCATCTTCCACTTCATCAACATCTTCACTTACCACATGCTCTTCCTCAAAATCACTCTCAATCTCACTAAGGTCATGATCACTTAACTCTTGTAACACACGGGCAACACCACCGGGACTTAGCAACGTTTTCTTGGTCGTTTTAGCTTTGCCTTTCGTAGGCTTACGGGTTGCGGCGGCGGGCGTGGATTCGGACACAGCGATTTTTTTTGGGTTAACTCCAGCCATCTTGGGTGCGTGAAAACAACTGATGCTGCCTGGTAGTTTGTGCTTGGTGGCGCTGCAGTCGCCCACGCACCAAACAAAATCAGCCCGCGCACTTTGAATGCTTTGATTTTGATTTAGCCTCATATGAGGCCTCCCGGACTCCTAACCATTATATGTTTTGCCTCATATGAGTCCTCCCGGATCCCATGGGTTAAAGGTGCAGGCTTAATGGGTTGGTTGGGTTTCCCAGCAAGTTGACACACATGACATGTTTTACAGTAAGACTTAACGGATTGTTTCATCCTCGGCCAAAAGAAATCATTGAGAATTTTGTCATAAGTCTTGTTGACACCCAAATGTTCACCACTAAGGTCATAAGCAATGGAAATTATGTCTACTCTATACTTATGTGGCACAACTACTTGATGCACTTCTTGCCAGGGCTCATCAGCTGGCACATTGGGAGGTCTATTCTTGCGCATCAGGGTACCACTACTTAGATAGAAGCATTGAGGATAGTTTCCTATATTTGACTCTTCCACAGCCCTATCAAAATATATTGCCAGTTCAGGGTCCTGCTTCTGAGCCTCTTTGAGAGTTTCAGAATCAATGGGAATCTTGCTAATATTCTCTGACTCTACATCAGGAAATAGGGAGGAAGTGTCTAGGTCAACACTATCAGGATCAACTTTGTCCTTCTTACTGTGGTGACCAGCCCCACTCCTAGTCACTACACTGGAGGGAAACAAATTGGGATACTGACTTTCTAATTGCTTAGTGTTGTTATCAGAGGAGGGAGTGGAGGTAACTATGGGGTCTGGTATCACTTTTCCACCAGCGATATCATTGCCCATCAAAAAGTTAACTCCTTCTACAGGTAGGGAATCTTGAATCCCAACAGTAAAGTAGCCACTAGCTAAATCAGTTTTTAGATACACCCTAGCCAAAGGAACAACAAGACACCCACTGACTCCCTGAATGAGTAAACTCTGGCCCAGCAAACAGTCCTCAATACAGGGCACCAATCCTCTTACCAAGAGGCTATGAGAGGCTCCTGTGTCTCTCAAAACATGAATGGGATAGTCAGTGGAAGCGTCAGTAGAGGAAACTGATCCTGTGGAAAGAAAAGGTTGGAACTGGTTAGAACAGCTAGGTGGTATACTAGGGAAAATCTGGTTGTGAGAGCCATCAGAGTCAGAACATGCACTCAACACAGGTGGAGTAGGAGGGGATACTGCTACTCTATTTGGATGAAGTACAAGGGAAGAGGCTAGAACAGCACTACTCTCTGGTTTACGGGTTTTTCTCTTTTAACTTTAATTTGGGACACTCTCTAAGAAAATGTCCAGGTTGCTTACAGTAGGCACAAACTAAGGGTCCAGGAGGTTTAATGGAAGAAAGAGAAGTTTTGTTAAATTCCTTTTTATCGGATCCATTGCCCCCAGAAGCTACCCTTGAAACTGGTTGGGAGACCCCACCATAACCAGACCTACCACCAGTAGATTGGAAACTACCACCATCACGAAGACCAGCACCAGAATGTGGCCGGTTGCCAGGCCCTCTCTGTCCTGTCCTGAAATAAGAATCGCCATGAGTTAATCGATAATTTTCAGCCAAAATAGCTGCCCTGTCTACAGATTGCACCTCTCTCTCTTGGAGGTAAAGTTTTAAGGGGAAGGGGACTTTGCGGAGAAATTCTTCAAGCATAACTAGCTGGCACAACTGCTCAAAGGTTGTCACTTTACTAGCTCTCAACCAACTCAGAAACTTTCGCTCTTTTTCCTTTACAAATTCTAGATAAGTTTGTTTTGCACCTTTCTTCATATCCCTGAAACACTGACGATGAGTTTCAGGAACCTGATCATACACTGCTAAGACTGAGGTTTTAAGAGTTTCATAGGTCAAGGAATCAATGGGGAGATTGGTGTAAACCTGCTTGGCTTTACCTATGAAAGCAGTCTGGTCTATTTGCAACCGAATCCCTTTGATTCCGGTTTTCTTCAGCTTTTAACTTTAACATGCACTCATCATGCTCTCTCTCACGTTGTTTCTCCTCACACTCATGTTCAATCTCATGCTGCTTTTGTTCACGCTCATGTTCAATTTCAAGCTGTTTTTGTTCAAACTCATACCGTTTTTGTTCACGGTCATGTTCAATTTCAAGCCTCTCTGTTCTCTGTCAGCTTTTGCATTCTCCAGCTCTAATAGTTTCACTTTCATCCATGCATCACTACCTCCTTCCTCTGCACACAACTGATATGCTGCCTCAGACAAAACACCAGTATTTGGTATTACTAGTTCTGTAAGGTGCATCATACTCTGTGGCTAAGGCAATCCAGTCTACTTTTCTGAGCTTCGACACAGACAAAGTGCTCAAGGAGGGGTCAGCTACAAATTCACTAATTTTAAATTCCATGATCGAATGCTATGAACAATGGATGAACGAGAAAATGTATGACAAATTATGATGAGTGAGAAACGCGAATAATTGGCATTAAAGAACGTAGAGGCTGACACAGCTCTCTCAACTCATAAACAGA
The DNA here is from genome assembly GCA_032716605.1 of Paralithodes platypus. Classification (NCBI taxonomy): domain Eukaryota; kingdom Metazoa; phylum Arthropoda; class Malacostraca; order Decapoda; family Lithodidae; genus Paralithodes; species Paralithodes platypus. Next base: position 14,965,203 of record CM064480.1, on the reverse strand, counting down.
ACGAAACGAGATGGATGAGATGAGTATGCGATGTCCTAGCGAGGGACCTAATGTTTCACTAATGTTCTCATTTACTACCAAACGAGGGAAAGAAAGGAATCCTGGTCACGGCACCATGTTACGTTACGAGCGGGGTTCGAACCCTTAACATAAAGAAACATTCCACTAAAAACCACAAAACGAGGACTTATTATTTAGCCTCACAAAATGCGGAAAATATGACTATCAGTTTCAGTCAAGAAGAAGTGGCATGTTAAACTTCCACAAAACTAGCAACTCTCTCTGTAGTCACTAAAACCTTTGTAGGTGAAAAGATGTGGCAAGTTCATAAAATATCAGTTGATATCAAATGGCTGTTTTAGCCCAAAAACCCCAAAGTTATTCCTTTCTTATCACTCGTTCAGATTTCGTTATCTTTAGTTACTTTGACTTAGATTGATCCCAACACTCAAAAGAATAATATATTAGCATAAAGGTAAAATGTAAAGATTATATAAAATTAAGTTATCATTTATTTACATGATTAATTATACACAAAAGTTACTTCAAGTGAAACTATCAAAGTGAGAAACATTGAAGTGAAATAGTAAAGAAACTCTTAAGAAAATAATACATAGTTATATAAATCCCCTCCAAGAGAGTAAGTGAAAGCAATCAATAAACATAGAAAAATCCTAGGCGATACTTATTCAACTCATGGTGATTCTTTTACAAACAAACTCAGGGCAGGGCACCTTATGATGGTGGCGGCGAATACACTACTTTGCCGTTACGGTACTAGCGCCTTATATACCCTTACCGCACCTGGCTCTGATACCAACTTCTCTAACTGTATTAATCTCAACTCATTATATACTTGCTGAATTAAAGTATTACTTTTACCAAGAACTCTATAATATACCTTGTAAACATTACTTATGATTAGAAAAGCCAAATACATTATTACCTAGTTATAATCACTATCATTCGTACATCAGGCAACGAAGAAGAGCAAGGGTTGGAAGAAAGGGGGGGGGGGAGAATGAATAGGGTTACCAGTGTAAGACGATAGGGGGTAGAATGGAATGTGAACGAAAATGGGGGGTGATGAGAGAACTGCCTGCATTACCACCACACTCTGACTCGTACACTCTTGAACAAAAATGTCTTCCTATATGAAACTAAGTTGTCTACAGGTCGAATTAATTATACCAGGCTCATAACATTGCATACAATGTTCAATCATAAATAATTACATATCGTACCCACCATAACAAGCACAATACCTCAATTACAACCAGTGACACTTGAATGAAATAGAAATCTCTAACAATATATCAAGTATATATATATATATATATATATATATATATATATATATAGAGAGAGAGAGAGAGAGAGATAATATATATATATATATATATATATATATATATATATATACTTTCCTTGTTTCTTTCCCTAACTTTCTTGACCTCTTTCCAGAAGTTTCTTACTCTCCCTCCACTTTACACATAAATTCCTCCCAAATTCTTAATCTAATTTTCTCATACTTTCCTTCACTACTCTCCTTTTCTCCAAGTACCTTTCATTTTGCTAACTCTCCAAATCTTTATTCCCTATGCTGCCTAACCACTCTGTATTTGCTCTCTTCTTCTCTGCAACTGCTAATGTCACCTATTCAGTCCACCTTTCATTTCCTTTCACTCCTCTGCCTCTTCTCCTAACTCCACATACCTCCTCACATGCTACACACATAACTTCCTTAAACACTTTGCTCACCTCTTCCACTTCCTCCATTCCCTCCACGTCAAACCTAACTAATCATTGTTCTACTGCTCTCTTGAACTCTTCCCTGAATTCCTCCTCCTGTAACCTGTCCACCCTCTTCACCACTCCACCTCCCTCCCCCCTTACTATAGCTCTCATCAACCGTTTACTATGTATCCTAATTTTAGATACTATTACATATTGGTCAGACACCCCTCCCCCCAAAAAAAAACCCCACAAAAATCCATTACATCTAACATTAATTTCCTCATTCGTTCACCCATACATACGTAATAAATCAGTGTTTTTCGTTCTATTGTCTCTCCCCACGTCATTCACTTAACTTCCCATATGTCCCTGTGTATCATTATGTGTCGAAAGAGGGTGTTGGCTATGAACAGTTTCATCCCGACACATACGTCCACAAGCCCACTGCCATTTCCATCTACCTCTGACGGTACACATCACCCTCCTATCACCCCATCTACTTTACTATCACCCACCTTCCCATTCATATCCTCAATCAGAAATATTTTTTCTCAGGCTTTACTTAACAAACTTATACAGGCACGCCCCAACACTCCTCTTTCACTCTTTCAGCTTTATCTTCTGTAGGAGCTTACACACACAAACAACCACTCACGTTTGTATTCCCACCTTCAGTCTGATCCACACAATCCTTTCACCCACAGAACCATAGTCCTTTACATGATCCTTTGTAATAAAATAAAATAAAGCACGAACTACATATCAGAGTCACACCTACCAATTCAACGATTTGCAAACATGAATGGTCTCAGGGTAGTAATGTCAGAAAATATGTCCTTCAAAGAGCAGAACCAAGCCAGGGAAATAGCGGCAAGGAAGCTAGCACGTTGATTACTATGCACTTTCAGGAAGAAAAAAAACTGCTAATGATAACGCATACAACATCTCTGGTTATCGAACACTTTGAGTACTGTAGTGTACAAACATACCCACACAAATTTGGATAAATACCTAGAGAGTGATACACAAATCTGCATATCCCATTTCATCTCAGGAGAACTTCCTGGGAGCAGCTAAAAACCTCTTAACCTCAATTCACTGGAGTGAAGAGAGAAATAATTAATAATATAATCAACACATGGACAGGGCAGGTGCCCAACCCCGAAAGGGGTTGAAATAAGGGAGCTATCCCCCCGCCAAAGGCGGCTTTCTAGGGCCTTTCATAGCTGATGCTGAGAGGATTGGGTTCTAGTCATGCGGTGATGGGCTGGTCTATCAGAGTGAGAACTGAGTGATCTCTGCCATACCCATAGCTTACTCTGACTGTTCCTTTTACTTATATATTTTCTAGATCTCAAGTGACGGCGTCTCTTCCGTGGATTGACCTCCCAATCTACCAAGATTGGAAGCCAAAGCATCACATTTTTCCTTTGCCCCTCAACTTTCTCTTCATAAATGCTGAGGGGCACAGAGCCCTGGGTGGGGCTTTGGTTTCCCCCTCCTCAGCTCCCCGCCATGGAGTGGCTTCGGTCACCCAGGCTTTATTGTGGTCGGCAGGGAGGGTTCTGTGGGGGTGCTCGGTTATGGCCTTGGCCTTGCTCGGGGCCTTGGGGCTGTTCGACCAGGCAGCTTGGGGAACAGCAACAACAACAACAACAACACATGGACAATTATTGAAGTACTACTGTTCAACCTTCACAAACCAATATCATGGAACTGGAATAACAGGGGAGGTAGAAAATGTATCATCTCACCCATAAAGTGCAGGTTAGCTATGGACACATTGAGGTAATCCTAGTTTAGATACAGGGACCCTAATATCTTTAACAAAATGCCAGAGAACGTGAGAACGTGGGTGTGTCAACGCAAATCATCAAAGGAGCCTTGGACAACCATCTAAACATGGTGCCTGATCAATCATGGTTCATGGGGGAAAGAGCTGCTCCATATAATAGTCTGGTTCATCAAGCACTGGCAGCAAGCAGCAAGGTGGTATATCGGGTGACCCTTCTAAATTTATGGAGATACAAGAATTTTTTAACAACCAAGTGCGTAGTATCAACGCACCTGACCTCGGGTGCAAAATAATTCAATATGGTGCCAAACCTGGGCCACAAGGATGGTGTGATAGGTGTTGCCACATGCATAGATGCTATTACCATCGTGTTTAGACTAAAACATGAGTCTACAAGCCTACGTGGCAACAATGGGAGCCCAACCGTGGGATAATAGGCTATCCAGGCGGGTGGCTCGCAGTTTAGATGTTGGCAGTGGGTGGGTATGGTGAATTGGGAGGAAGGAGATGTGTAAATGTAAACAATGAGGACAAGGAATAACTGTATATGAGGGAAGAAGGGAGATGGGAAAATGGAAGGAAAGATAGAGACGAATACATGAGGGAGATTGGTTGTGAAGAAAGGAAAACATAATAGTGTCGTCTTCCAAAATGTGGAAAACAGGGTAAATGAGGAAAAAAAATGGAAATCTAAGAAAATATAAATAACGCAGCATAGATTCTCACACACACATACAAAATGGAAAGCAAAGAGGATATAGATGGAGAAAAGAGAGTATAATAATCAGTAGAGTAAAATGATATAAAGATGGACAAATGAAAACAACAGAGAAGTGAACATTGAGATACAATATGGAGGATAGAGATGGGTGGAAATACTAGAATGAAAATGGGGAATGAGGATAAACAGAGAAGAAGGAAGGATAATTATAATTGAACAAAGCCAGTAGAACAGAGATGATAGAGAATGGTAAGAGATATAAGAAAGGATAAGAGAACAATTTAAAATTTGGAGTGAGAGAAAATACAATAGAGAGGTTAAATAAACAGAAAAGAAGGAAGAAAATTGGGGAGGGAGGATACATAGTGAGAGAGGAAGAAAAGACATAGCAATGGTTGAGAGAGAAGAATGAGTGAGGTCTGAAGGTGTGGAGAGATAAATTAGTAACAGGATTACAATAAGCATATTACGAGCTCACAGAATACAGAATTCTTTCTCCGCTTTCCAGGGTCCAGGGAGTAAAACGTTTTAACTTTTATGTGGTTTTAGAGCATGTGTATTACATATTATAAGGAATGAAAAACAAAAACAATATAATGGCACGACACCAGCAGCTTAATAGAACCATCGATGCTGCTCGGGTTAACAGTAGGTGGTAAACAAATACATTCTCTCAACAGTATTGCACTGTGGCAAGTATAAAGGAGTACAAAGAAAAAGAGCATCAACAGATATAATGGTCTTTACGAGGCTGTTTGTAACTAAACACCCTGTGTAATAAAGGAAACCATAGCACAATATATAGTGGAGCTATTTGTTTGTAAACGCAGTAAGTCGTGGGTTGAGCGAAAGATATTTATCTAGTCGATCATTTAAAGTTTGCACAGTACAATTTTTACTGACATTTCTAGGTAGTCCATTCCATATATTTACCAATAAATTTAAAAAGAAATGCTTTGCCTCATGTGACTGAATAGACTTTCCAATAATCTTACAACCACATCCTCTAGTGTGAGTGCCACATACAAATATAATTTGTTTTAATTGCATTCATATGAAAAAAGTACACTTTAACCATATACACATTTTGCAATCCTTCCTTACCTATATTTGTATTTAATATAAAGTGGTCGCGAGCTGTAACATAGTCAGTAGAGCATCGGCTGCTGATCAGTGGGTCAGAGGATCGATCCTGCACTGTTAAAATGTTATTGGTAGATGTCTAGCCCGGGCAACTTGACCTAGCGATTCGTGATAAACACCTAATGTGCATCGGGAATCACTATGTCTGGCAAAAATACTAAAAACAAATATATATATATATATATATTTATATAATAATCTAAACAATACTAATAATTGTTAATCCCAAGCATCAACATACCAAAAAACTTATTATTAATCCCCTTATTACACAGGGATGTTGAAGAAATAGTCACAAGCCGCCTAATTTTAATCAACTATAATTATCATATTTCAGTTCAACGATGAGGTTAACAATTGGCGTAGTGATGATATTGTTTGTTGTGGGAATGATGTGTGAGGAGGAGTGTCTGGTAGTCACAACAGAGGACGGCAGTATTTCCGGGCTGAAGGAGAAGTCAACTAAAGGGAGAGACTACTATTCCTTCCGCTCTATCCCCTATGCTAAACCACCCATTGGTGATCTTCGCTTTAGAGTAAGTTATTTACTGATTTTCTAGAATTATATTGTGCAAGCAACAACAGAATCAGCCAATGTCACTCGAGCAAGTGTAGCTGCTGATATCTTAAAGTCACAGAATGATATAAAGTAATGGGTATAATGTAGGATGACTTGAGTTAACAGATATTGCAACAATTTGTATTTGTTAGTTTCAAATCTACAATGCACATACTCCTGGGTAGATTTTGTGAGAGCATAAACCCCGTTGATTCACTTTAATTTTAAACCTAATGAAATTTCCAGTCAGAGCCATCGAATATCTAAGGAAAACATTTAATTCCGCAACCTTCTGTTATCCTGGGTTTATATCACAAGCGATAAAGCTCAGATATGATCTATTCTATCATTAATTAACGTTGATAATCTTAAATGTTGTTTCTCTTCGGGCTCTATCTCGAGTCGACCCCCAGCAATGGGGTATGTGCCTGAGTACATTACTTCATACAAACATATTGTTTCATATATTTCAGGCCCCAGTACCAGGAGAGGGGTGGGAGGGTGTGAGGGACGGTAGTATGGAACCACCATTATGTTCACAGTACCATTTACACATTGATATAGGATATGAAGGAGATGAAGATTGCCTCTTTCTAAATGTATTTACGTCAAAGGTAAGAATGCGTTACTCTGACCATCGTACCTAATATCCAGTCCATCCAAATGTTGAGAAGGGAGGTACAATAGCCTGCAGGGAAAGGTGGTACAAATATAATTGAAACATTAAACATGCTACTGAAATATTTTGAAACATTCCCTTTAGACACATGAGAGAATCAGCCTATTATCCCTTATTCAGTGTTAATCATTTCCAGATTTTCATATGCTGTATTAGTGAGCATGGTCAAACCATTCTACATTTAAATTAAAATTAATCATAACATTAAACAAAATATTGCTACATATGTTCCATGGTGCAGCGACAGCAGGTATACAGTATATTCAGTGATGTGCCAAGTAAAATACTGCAAGAAATAACAAGGTGTGTTGTCAATGGAAATTATAGCTGACAATGTTAAGTTTGGGTGCAACCATGAATTGACTTTGTGATCACTTTGTGTTGACGACTGGAGAAAATGTTTGGTTATCGTTATTTTCAGTCAAAAATTTGAACTTAACGGCGTACTATAGCGGGCATTGTTAACTTTAGAGAATGGAAAGAATAGGAAGAAGATTAACCACTACTTATTAACCTGAGACTTGCAGGAAACCTACTTGAGGCTTGAATTTAGCTGCGCACAATTGCGGACATGGTTAACTTTAGAGAATGGAAAGAAAAGGAAGAAGATTAATCACTGCTTATTAACCTGAGACCTGCAGCAAACTTCACTTGAGGTTCTGTTGCAAGACTGTGGCATACTTCACTTGAGGCACACTATTAAAAAAACATAAAAAAAACGCGCCAGTGGCGGGTAATTGAGTGACAAATAGGAATAAGTGGCATCTCTCGATACCACCACCTCTTCTTATAGCCCTCATTCCATCTCCCTACCTCCCTCCTTCTACTCAACTCCCTCTAATCCCCCGACCCCTTCCTCCCTACCCTATTCCCTCCACTTTCTACTTCCCCATCAAATACCTTCCTCCTCCTTCAATCCCTATATCCACCACCCATCCCTAGCACACACACACACACACACACATAGTGTAAAGTGCGAGAGAACAGTCAAAGCAGAGTTGTGCAGCTCTAGCTGACTGACCACTCCATCATTCCCTCCACAATAAACAGGTTTATTCATTGGAAAATTGTTATTTATACATAATTTCTTTTTGCTAATTTTCACAGGTGCCTTACCCTTGAACACTATGCATATGTGGAGCCAAACAAAATATTGCATTATGCGAGAGATATAACAGATTAATTCATAATTATACCCAAAATCTGCCGCACAGGTGACCTCCCAACCCCATGACTCATTTTATGAGTTAACACGAATCATGGCAATGACTAATATTTAGTATTTTACAAACAAATCAGCTTTAAATAAACAAAACTTTTGAACATTAGAATGTATAAATGTGATATGCAACTTATTATCCACACCAATGTTTACAAGTAGTTAATTTATTCAAAATACCCGCCAAGGAGAAAGAGAATCCATATCATCGTAAGCGTATGCTCAAAATACTTACAGACTCGTCCTTATGATGGGATGCCACTACGAAAAAACTAGTAAAAAATAAAATAATAATAATAAATCAGATCTGTATTCGTACTACGCTTCCCGCAGTTCTTATCTTTCTTAGCGTCGCTTCCCCGCTAGCTGCGCATCGCTACGCCCTTTCTCTCCTGGGCGACTCGCAGGTCGGACGTGTCCCGCGGCCTCTCTTCATTCGTCATCCTTACATCAGGACTGTGAGTCTTTTCTCATTTGTACTAGTCTGTGATGAGCTAGGATAGTTTTAGACTAGTTAGGTCGTTTTGCATTACTCCTGCAAGTCACCCTTGGAGTTGTTCTTGGGTACTTTGAATTCACTTTCGTGAATTCACTCTGCTACATAAGGCGAGGATGCCATGTCTGTGTTTTATTTCATGTGTTATATCTTCAGCTAGTGTAAGCATGAGGCTCTATTTTAGCTTTTGGGGCCCGCTTTTGGGCTACCAATACTGGTGAGTTTAGTGGTATATCTCTGCATTGAGGACCTTGTGCTATTTGAGTTGCTTTACGTAGTAAAGAGCTCCGCAATTGATCATGATTTTTCGCCTACATTCCTGTTCGTAGGATGGGGAAGGAGAGCTTAGTCCTGTCTAGGGCAGTAAGTGTACCTCATCATGTCATCTGGTTGCCCCGAATAGGGTGTGTTTTGCCTCCTTGTAGGGTATTTTATGGCCAGGATGCATAATTTTAATATTGTTTATTGATTTAATATAATTGTGCCATAATGTGTGCATGTTCCATAGTTTTCGGAGCTAGGAGTTATGCTCTCCCTGATTTCGAGTAGTTCAGGTTGGCCATGAGCAACGTGCTACTAGGCTCCCCAAATTGCACCCTTCATATATCACTATCAAGGGGCCGGCGGGGAGTCTAGTACTATGTTGAATTCAGCTATCTGCGTATGGTAGGCTAGAAATAGTGTTTTTTTGGTGTTCTTCCGGCGGAAGTGCGTATTGTGCAGCAATAAGTACGCCGGGAGCGTATCGTGTCACCAAACTTGCTACGGGTGACCCGATAGGCTACACTGCGATCCAATAAACCCGTTCGACGTCTTGAGCAGAGAACGAATACCCGACGGAATGTCTCTTTGCCACGTTTTTGGCTGTGCCAAAAGACTCGCCTATCCTATGGTTCCTAGATTACTCTTGTCTCTGATTTACTCGAAGCCTGGCGGGGGCTAATGAGAACCTACTGTAGATCTTGATTCTTAAGGTAAAATATTAGGCTAAGGTCGGTGTGAAGCACTGCGGTAAGAAGTCACAGTAAGGAGATGTATGCTCATTTCTTGGGAACATTTGGGGGAACTAAGAGATACTAGGGGGGTCATCTTTTTACTTCTAATATTCTATGTGTGATGTACTTGTAGTCTCAGGTTAGTCATTATGAGCATTGATTCTTGAAATTGTCCTTCCTCAGGTAAAGAGCCTGCGAGACTCCCAGGATGTTGCACAAACCCTGGCAGGGGGGAGGACTCACTATAGATACACCCAAAGTCGTGTTTTGCTCTAACCCTAATTGCTCGAACCTTCCTGTGCCGGGACATTTAAAGTGCGTTAAGTGTGTGATGTGTTTGGAACGGTCACGTGGGCAATGGGTCAGTGCTAAGTGCAATCAGTGCATTAAATTTCGTAATGGTTTTCTAACTCATTGAGACGACAAGTGTAAAACGATTCTCATTGCAATTAGACAAGACTTCCACGATTATTGCCGTGGCCCATAAGGCACTACACCTGGATGATCAGGTTTTGTGGGATGCCTTGATACGCACTCCTAAATCTGCGCCCGGCATTTCTATAGGCTCAACTACGTTTAAGCCATGTTCTGGTGCAGTGCATGAAAAGCGAAGCACAAGAAAAAAGTTGTCTCTAAGCACGTTGTCACAACAGATGACTCGTCATCAGAGAACGATAAAAATCCCCCACGCCACTCGACGAAACGACCGAGGTCTTCGGACAAGACGCTGGCAAGGACGAGTTCCAACCCTCGCTCATGGTCTAGGTCACTGATTCGTCGACATCATGTGTCGCCGGCTGTTTCTCAGGCGACGAAGAAGTCGAAATGAAAGTCCAGTTGGCACTCCAAGTCTACATTCATTACCAAGCCGGAATCTCGCAACACTTCACGAAGCCGATCGCTGGTGGAGGTTCGGAGAGTCAGTGCAGGGACCTCTACAGCACCTTCTGTTCAGTCAGTATAAGCAGACTCCAGACGTGATTCAGTGACTCCGACTCGTGAATTGCCTAGTGGCATTATTAGCCATCCGAGGGTCGGCCATGTGTCACCCTCGGTCCGGCATAGGCCTTATTCCATTCCCTGCCGGCTGGAGGCGCAGGAACTTCAGTCGCCTCAACCAGTCTTAGGTATGGAATACAGAGGTGCTTTGATTAGAGCTGACAGTCATGAGCCTGTCGCAGGGTTCTCAACAGCCGGCAATATCCATGCACGATCATTCCCCTGTACCTGACCTGGACTGGCATCCTCATCACCACATCCCGGAAGACGCAATTCCGAATGACACCTCTATTAGGTTTGAAGAAGTCCCTTTGGAGACTTTCCCAGAACCTTCAGCCCAAGCATCGGACATTACCCCTATTCATCCACGTCTCGGGGAGATTTTGGAGAACATTCCTTCTGGCCAACGAGTTACTTCCTAATCTGAAACTGACACATAGGATTATTCCTGTCATCGGTTGTCTGCTTCTGTCCAGGAAGGTGGAAGATTTGTTACTGATGCACAACTTTGTGAGTGGATGGATTTTGTGAATACTATATGTGACGAGAGAAAGGTAAGGTTTCCCCTGCGCCGGTACCCTCTGTGAGACATCTGGGTCAGGTTCAGGTTTTCCCTAAAGTCACTCCCATTCCTTTAACCACGTCAAGTCCTAGTAATGTAGCACAGATGCTAGTCACATCTAAGTTGAACATCTAGTCTGGCTTAATTCCCCCTCCCCTAGATAAGACCAGCCTCAAGAACAAGGGCCCTATGCCCTTACTGTATGGTCCTGACAGGTCTTGGACAGTAGTTACTCCTGCCCACCCAGAAGTCGCACAGTCCACCGACGCAGGTGAATCCCCAGTTCCCAGGCATTGGGTTCTGGAAATGAGTGAGGCCAGGAAACTAAGGGCTAAAAATCTTGTGGATGATGTGTTAGACATTATGATCAAAGCAATTCCAACTGTGTACAATCCTGACTATTTCGTACACTCCCAATCGCCGGCACAGCCTCCGGCCTCCTCAGCCCGTCTGTACTCTGATTGGTCTAAGACTGATGGTATTAATGATCTCAAGTCGTTATTTAGTCTAACTCCGAGTTGCAAACTTATCCTAAGAGGGACCAATTGGGTAATGCTGTATTGCATGTTGAGGGGATGGGATCAGGTCCGTAGGTTGAGTGGGAGCGTGAAGGCCAATATTTTACTAGCACTATCACTAACAAAAGTACTCATTAGTTACCACTGGAGGCACATACTTTGTTCTCTATGCCAATAGCTCAGACGGAGGGTGTACCTAAACCAATTCTTGATTTTTTTATGTGCCCCTAAATTGTCTATCTGTCAATTGTCTGAACCATCTATTATCCCCTCAAAGGCTCAAATTGATAAAGATTTCAAGATGAGGCAACAAGCCTGGCAGTTGTTGCCTCAGTTCTTGATCAGTCGGCAACTAGCGGAATCACTAGTTCGTATGACTGAGGCATTAACTGACAACGCACCGGCTAAGGCACTTTCTCTAAACTGTGGATTCTTTTGCAGAATTATTTGCAGTCTCTGGGTGACATTCGCATGGCCTTCTTGGAGGCAGTTCGAGTGCGCCAAGATCTGCGTGTGCATTTAATAAAGAAAGAGATTGGTCGGCGTCTTATTTTGTCAACCGCGTTAACATCGACTCTTGCCTCCACAGATGCCTGGCGCACTATTAACTGTTTACTTGACACTTCACGAGCTTTTGCTTTCAAACCGAAGAGTGAGTCAGTCCATAAGGCTGCGCCTAGTAAGAGTCAAAAGTGGGGTCCCCCAAAGTGTTTTCAGTCTATCAAGACTCTGACCCGGCCTGGGAGCAGTGGCCCAGGGAAAAGTCATGGCCAGGCCAAAGGTCCGGGTAAGTGGTATAGAGGTCATCACAAAGGAAAATCAGGTTTCAGTGCAAAAGCCTCCCCTTTCGCTAACCAGTCTTCATAGAATATCAGAATACCAGAAGGGCATCTCTTGGGGATGGCTCCGGCGGCTTCGTTTACGTCAACCAACGGATTTTTTTTTTGTTTCATTAGATATGGAGACACTCGTCAAAGAGATGATTTCCAAGCGAATCATTGTCTCAATAGATTGCAACTGCCCTGTATTCACATCTCGGTTATTTCTGGTGCCAAAGGGGGACAGCGATCAGATGAGACCGGTTGTAGACTTATCTCGTTTGAACCGCTTTATTTACAATCAGTCGTTCAGGATGCTGACTGTGAATCAGATAAGGCTGACACTTCCGCCGCAAGGTTGGATGTGTTCCTTAGATCTGACAGAAGCCTATTGGCATGTCCCCATAGACAAAAGGTTCCAAAAATTCCTCGCCCTGAGGATCAGGGAGCAAACATTTGTCTTCCAAAGAATGCCTTTTGGATTAAACGTTGCATCTTGCATCTTCACAAAATTAGCCCGGCTAGCGCTGCTACCACTACTACAGCAGGGGATCGCGATCTTGTGGTACCTGACGATCATAATGCCTCCAACATGTACAAATAGTGCTAGATCATGACAGGGTCCTGGGGTTTAAGTGTGGACAACCGGAACAGGTTTTGGAGGAAACTGTTTCGGTTCCTCCACAGCCTGACAACTACCAGGAAAGTGTGGGAGTCCCTGGTAGGCTCACTCAATTGGATTCAACTCACAGTACCGGTTGAAAGTCAGGAGGTTGATCTTGGAAGGGAACAAACATTTTCCAATGTTGCCAGAGGAAAAGTTATGGTATATCCCAAAATTAATCCACAACTTACTGACGGCCTGAGCAAAGCCAGAATTGTTACACTCCACCATGACATGAACATCTCCTTCACCTAGGGTATGGGTAGATACAGATGCTTCGGGAACTCTAGGATGGGGTTACCAGCCAAACCTAGGTCATCAGGGTCAGGGTCTTTGGTGCGATCACATAGATTTTCACATAAAAGCAAAGGAGTTACTCGTACCTCTAGTGTTAAAAAAGGTGTCGGAAGAGATATTTCAGCTAGCGTACAAACTAGGGATTTATCTCCACGCATCATATTTGCCAGGCATAGCAAACGTGAGGGCAGATGCTCTGTCACGTCGACAGAGCACTCTAGTCGAATGGTTTCTCAAGCAAAACATCTTCCAAAAGATGATTGCGGAACCATGCCATCCACAAGTGTACTTGTTCGCGTAAGAGGAAACTCGTAAACGTTCTCAGTTCCTCACCCGCTGAGTAAAGACTCAGGCAGGGGGACCGGATGCATTTCTGGAAGACTGGAACAAATTGAGCTCCATTTATCTTTTTCAGCTTCCAGACGCATCCTTGATGTACCGAGTTGTTTACAAACTCAGAGATTACTGGGGCTTAGTCTCGATGATCGCGCCTCTGTGGCAGGCTCAAGTGTAGTACGGGCAATTGAAGATGTGGTGCGAGAACCCGGTGTCACTCCCGATCTTGTATTTCCACTTAGACACGATTGGAATCCTCAAGACCTCGCTAACTTTTGCTTTATGGATATTCAGAATGCAAATTGCCTTGCCCACTATGGGGAGAGTGTAACTATAGTCCAGCCGATCTTAACAGGCTGTTTTACCAGCAGTTACTAATTTTACATTGGTCCTACATGTATAATTCCTAACAACGAAAATATATTATTTTCGGTATTAAGTACCTTAAGTCGGTTTGAAATGCTCAGGCTATTTCTACATGTACAAATAAGCTTTATTGTTTTTATAATGATTTCGCTTGTTATTAGTAAATACAATGGACATTGTATACAACTTGGCACCTTAGCTACTGCAACGCTGTCAGAGGTCGGCCAAAAAACTCCTCACAAATATCACGTGATGGCGCGCTGCCAGGCGCACGAAATTGATGCTTTCACTTGTAAAATAAACCCATTCGTCACTTCATTTCATTCCTGACTTTGCCACCATCCACAATGGAAGCCGCTCCAAATTGCCCCACACATTTTTTTTTTTTTTTTTTTTTTTTTCTATATTCCAACTACTCCCTCTCGGGCATAGGCTGAGAGCCTGTACATTCCACCGCTCAACACTGTGAAGCCCGTGAGGTCTTGTTCCAATCTGGGAAGTGAGACATGTGAAGCATCCATTCATGGCTCGAAGCAGCTCCATCTCTGAAGCGGCTGGTTGCTTCGTTCAAGTGCTTCACTGTCTCACCCTCCAGACTCAGACCCTCACTCTCAGAACGCCACCTATTGAGCAGTGAACTCACTAGGCATAGTCAGACAAAACAGATGGCATATAATGTTCACCAATACTTCAAGACAGAGATTAAGGAGCTTGGACGCCCATTTATTGCCTTAACAAAAGCTACTTCCCGGACAACTGCAGCCACAAAACTGGGTGGGGGTTGGGGGTTGGAGGGAGAGGGGGGGGGGGGTGTATGGTGTAAAGTGTGTGGGTTGAGGGTAGAGTACGGTGTGGGGTGTGTAGGGTGGGGTGTGACGTGTGTATGGTGGGGGATAGGGAGGAAGTGTGGTGTGGTGTATGCGGGGTGGGGGGGAGGGGAGTAGAGTGGGGTGGGGGGGTGAGGAGTAAAGTGTGTGGGTTGAGGGCAGAGTACGGTGTGGGGTGTGTAGGGTGGGGTGTGACGTGTGTGTGGTGGGGGATAGGGGGGAAGTGTGGTGTGGTGTATGCAGGGTGGGGGGGAGTGGTGTTGGGTGGGGGGTGAGGTGTGTAGGGTGAGTGAGAGAGAGAGATAAATAGTAATATAATTCATTATAGCAATAATAATCTATACATTCATGTGGGCTACACAGTCTTACGCGCCGAAACTTACACACACATACAGTATATAGAGAGAGAGCCGATCTCCCTACATTGACCGTGACCGGGGGAGGTAACGAGAGTAATTTGGAAAGGTTGTCCTACGAAAAGGGTCAAGTGGACTGCCGGCACCAGTGTACACAGAGCTGACACCGCCCAAAAGTGCCTGTTAAAATCTGTAGGACTATAATAAATTGATTAATCAATATACCCTCTCTACTAGACGTCAGTACCAATCTCACTGGAAAGCCTTTACTACTTGCATTGTTGAAACTGATCAAACCGTTTCCTCAAAGGCCTTGGTTTTCAAGTACTTAAATTATTTATTTGAACAAAGGTCCCTATCAGTTGATACATTAGGGAACCACCTGATTAGAATCCCATTTTATGATTTAACGGGACTTACCATACCGCAGGTTGAGGAAAAAGCATTCATGCATGCATGTTTCAGGGTCCGTCCACCTCCGTCAGCTCATGCTAACCTGGTCACTTGACCGGGAATTATCTTTGTTGCATTCATTTAGGTATAATCATAACCCTCCTTTTGACTATTTGTTATATAAGGCTGTTTTACTCAAAGTAATTGGGTTCTGAGCTGGCTGCGATGAGTAATGAACCGAACTGTCTCAGGATTTCCAGGCGTAATATGAGTGTTCCCATTGCGCTGACGCCCAATTTTGTTGCCAAAAATGAACATCAGGATTATCGTATAAATACGCTAGAATATGACTCTTTTGTGATCTCGTATGTCTCTGTGACGTCATGATCTCTCCTACAGAACGACGTAGGACGAGTAGATCGTATATTATAAGATTGTAAATAACTTAAGTTATAAAAGGCCTAATATGCTATTAACCCTTAATTAGCGGCGAGCAACATAAGTCGAGTTAAATAAAGCTGGACTATGTGGCGGCGCTCGACATATGTCGAGTGGCAATTTCAGCACGTAATGTGGCTGAGAGAGAGAGACAAGTGGTGGCAGGAGACTAGCGAGCGTATGACTGCTCCAGACCACCGCGGCGAACCTACTGACACAAATCTCAGCTCCCTCCTCCCTCTCTCACTCGCTACATACTCAATTATGTACTGAAAGTACCGAATTACCTGCTTTTTGCACTCGCGTTGCACGGTTATTGCAAGAAAACTATCCATCATACAAGGATCGTTATGGTGTCATTCGAAAGCTCTGTTTATGCCCTTTCAGGGATAGGTACTTGTTTTACGTTCTGGGTCTTATTTAGGCATGAAAATGATCACGTAAACAGCCCTATTTTGGCTAAAAACACCCCGCTGTGCGGTACACATAAATAAACCGCATAGGCCGCTCGTAAGGTGTTAAGCAATATTGCCATGGTCTTATGTAGTATATATAATTTATCGTATATATTAATATAATTTATCGTATAGAGCAACCTAAATGCGGTACGATAATTTGGGCTCCTGGCGGTTTGCCAAGGCAGCAAGGTGTGCTTTTGAGGTACGCCAGAGCCTTCACGAACACCAACCAGTCAACATCTAATTTTTCCGCCCTCAGTTGATCGAGCTTTTGTGCCTCTAATCACAATACACATACAGCAATACACTCAGCTACACCATCACGACGCTCTCATCGACATCATGACTGACTGATAGATAAGCATAAATTATAATAATCATGTCCATTCCCATGTAATCATTTATTCTTTCTTTAACTTGACTCGAGTCTTGGGACCGAAGTCTCGTTCCCCATTGTCCACCACCATATTGGGTAAAACGTTCTCCCTTGCCTCATTGCCATTTGGAACTATTGGTGAGTTAATTCCTGGCTAATATTAACCCTTATAACCTTACCCTATATATACATTTATTATGTGAGACCTTTGGATATAAATTAGCTTGTTTCAGATTGAATTCAATTTAGATATAGAGTATTCATTTAGATTGATTTTATTTTGATTCATTATAGCTTAGTAATATTTAACTTCCATTGATAGTTTACCACATTGGTGCCCAGACCCGGGATTTAGCTACCAGTAAGGGATTTTAAGGCAATGAACAAGGGGACATATAACAGGATGCAGGAACAACTCTTTGATAAACTGGCAAGGCTAGCCAAGCGATGGTTAGAGCCGGAATGCAGGGTCACATCGTTGTGCCTGCCTAAGTCCTGCATCACACCCATCATCTTTCCCCAATAATTTTCTTTTCCGTTTCAGACTTCCTGTGACATATGACCTGACCTAACATTTTTTCTTGTTCAATATGATCCATTAGTAGGTATTGCTATTTAGTGTACTATTTTTTCTCCATAACATAGAAGTCCGCCGGTTGGCGTCTCTTAATTAGACTATTATTTGGCCGTTGTTTTTGTAACGTAACATTTAGATACATAGCCTATAGGCTCACATGCAAAATGGATAAAATCGATAAAGAGACACCGTCTAGTGGGGTGGTGATCAAAGCCCCTAAAAATCAAAGGGCGGGACTTCGGGGAGTATTAAATAGGCTAATTGTGGACTTAAACACTTTCATCACTACTGCTGATCTAGAGGAATTGGAGGCTAGATTAGATAACGTCCAGGCTACCCACGGTCGTATTACGGCTCTGAGTGAGGTGATTGTGGCTGACATGATAGAGGAGGAAGAGATAGTTACAGAGTGTGATAATCGCGCCTTCTATGACGAACCTGTCTTTAGAGCGAAGCGCCTATTACAGCGTGCTGTCGCAAGTAAGAAGGGAGGCGATAATGAGGCCCATAGAAGGGCTGACCCAAAACATACTGTACACCTCCCTAAGCTCAATCTTCCTACATTTGGGGGCAAGTTAACCGAGTGGTTAGCTTTTTGGGACGTATTTCGATCTACGGTTCATGAATCCTCTTTGGATAATGTCCGCAAGTTTCACTATCTGAAGGGACAAATGGAAGGAGAGGCCTTACATTTAATAGAGGGTTTTGCAGTAGTGGGTGGTAGTTATCTTGAAGCGGTACACTTATTAGAGTCCACATACGGGGATAGAGAGCAGTTGAAGATGGCCCATGTCGTTGCCTTGTTGGGGCTCGCAGAACCTCATTATAAGGTTGATGAGTTGACAAACTTCAGGGCAAATATGGAGTGCCATACTCGATCGCTAGACACCCTAGGGCTTACCACGCAGGAAATGATAGTCATTATCTTGCGTCAGAAGCTTCCTATGGCAATACTTGATAAAGTAAGATCATTTGAGCTGGGGGAATTCAAAACTTAGTTCAGTAAGGAGATCAATAATCTACAGTTGAACAAAGGGAGAATGTATGTGTCGGGAGGGAGTGAGAATGTGGAGAAGAGGGGAACAGTAAGCATGACAGTGGGGACTAAAGTAAAGAAAGAGGGTGCGTATAAGAAACCTGCTCAGATTCTATGTAAGCTATGTAACAACAAACATAAATGGAGTTTCTGCGTAAAATACCCGACAAATGAGACAAAACTAGCACAGGCGAAAAGATTGAAGCTATGTGTAGGTTGTCTAAGTGGGGAACATGGTAAGCAGGGACAATGTACTGCTACATACTTAAGGCCCTGTCGGCACTGCAAAGGACATCACTTTGATAAGTTGTGTCCTACAACAGATAAAGTCAAAGACGTCAAAAATGAGGGTACTACAACTGTGGCACTAGGTAGCACGCAAGACACCACTATATTGCCCACAATACAGATTCCCATGGAAGGTAATGACATTAACAAAGTTTGTCGGGTACTTCTAGATCAAGGATCTCAACGTTCCTTTATAAAGAGGTCCGTACTAGTGGGACTGAAGCACCGAATCGTAGGGGCTGAGACTCTTCGATTACAGGGCTTCACAGGGGTTACTGATAAACAAGACTACGAGATAGCGGAGATTTCATATTTCTATCGTAAAAACCGGTACTTTATGACTTGTATCGTAGTAGACACCCTACCAGAATATCTATCTGTGGGTGTGAAGAAGGTGGAACACGCATTACGTAGCAAGGGGGTTAACTTGTCAGATCCCATGGGAAATCAGAGTGAGGTGCATGTTCTACTTGGTGTGGATCATTATTATGAAGTAGTATACCCTGGATTTAAAAAGATGTGTGGTGTAATTTTAATCCCCACTAAATTTGGATACTGCATGAGCGGAAAGGTGCATACTACACAGTCAAAGGTCCTGGTCGACACGGTCTCGATATATAGAGTCAATGTAACCGCGGCAGAGGAGTTGGGAAGGGAGGATTCCCAACCTAGTGACCGTAAGATGGCTGCCGAGTTCGACCTGGAACGACTGTGGAGATTGGATCACATAGGCATTAATCCTATGGAGACTGATTATGACTCGGAAGTTGTGCTACAAAGGTTTGACGAGTCTGTGTGCTACTGTGCCTCAGACAAGCAATATAAAGTTAGTTTACCCTGGAAGAACAGTGAGATAAGCCTGCCTACCAACTATGGTTTGGCATTAGGTCGCTTGCGCGCATTGCAGCGGAAATTGTCTAACGAACCGAGCACGCGCCAGGCGTATGACGATGTATTTCGGAGTTATGAGGATAGGGGCTTTATAGAGAGATTCGATGTCAAGGAACCGTGTAAGAAGGGTAGGGTTCACTATCTGGCCCATCATGGGATAAAGAAAGACAGCGTCACCACACCAATACGGGTGGTGTATGACTGTTCTGCCCACCAAGGACAACAACCCAGTCTAAATGACTGCCTGTTGACAGGTCCGTCCATGGTGTCGGACCTGTCCCAACATCTATTGCGGTTTAGGCTGGGGAAGTACGCCTATACCAGTGACATCGAGAAAGCATTCTTGATGGTCAAGCTAAAGGAGGAAGATAGAGATGTTACCCGCTTTCTTTGGTTCGGCGACATTAGCGACTCTGAAAGTCCCATCATAATATACCGTTTTCGGGTTGTACTCTTTGGGGCCACTTGCTCGCAGTTTTTGTTAAATGCCACAATCAGAAAACATCTAGCTGACACACATGAGGACACAAGTAAACTATCTCGCGGATTATACATTGACAATTTGCAGGGTACTAGCGATAGTCAAAATGATTTGTTATATGCATACTGGCAAGCACGCAGATTGTTTGCGGATGCACATCTATTTCTCCGCGAGTGGGTTACTAATAGTGAAGATCTTCAGAGTTTAATACAGGTGGATGGTATGGCATCTCTTAACCAGGAAAAGTCCAGAAATTTGGGGATGATCTGGCAACCTAAACATGACATACTAACTTTTCAAACAAGGTCTTTTGCTCAGCAGACAGGAGCGCACACAAAAAGAAGTCTGTTGAGCAAAGTTGCGCAATTTTGTTATCCTTTGGGTCTAGCATTACCCGTTACCATAAGAGCTAGGATTCTAATGCAGGAAGTTTGGAGACGTAAAATAGGATGGGATGACAGTTTGCCCGAGGACCTGAATGACCAAGGGACATTGTTGTTGAATGAATATGCCATCCTATGTACTAAACCTATACCTCGTAAAGTGGCGGCGTTCGGTGACGTTACGTTACACATGTTTTGCGATGCTAGCGCCACGGCATACGGGGTAGCCATATATGTTGTTACTTCATTTGGGGCACATTTAGTTACAGCCCGGGCCAAGGTAGCCCCGGTTAAAAAGGTAACTATCCCTAAAATGGAATTGACTGCCATGCTGCTATTAGCACGTCTGGTGCAACATGTACGCGCAGCATACGAGAGCGAATTAAATATTGAAATCGTTCATGTATGGTGCGATAGTCAGGTCGCACTCAACTGGATACATAGCAAGAAGTCTCTGCCAGTTTATGTGCGGAATAGGGTAGATGAGATTAGAGCCCTTTTGCCAGACGTTGCTTATCATTATGTAAATACAAAGGAAAACCCTAGTGATCTCATAACTAGGGGTATAACGGCTAGCCAGTTAATGAAGTTCGAATTGTGGTGGCATGGTCCAAAGTGGCTGCTCCATGAAAGTGAATGGACGATATGGCATGCTGTTGGTGAGGGACTTCTGCCACTGGAAACAGTGGCAGTTACAGCCCAACCAAATGAGCCACCGGGTCCTATCATGAAGTGGGCAAGATTCGGTGACTATAATAAACTAGTCAGAGTTGTAGCTTGGGTGTTGCGATATGTATCCAATCTTAAGCTTAAAGTAACGGGCCAACTCTGCAACAGGGGTCACAACATTGATGATCGTGAATTTAAAGCAGCTGAAGTAACTTTGATCAAATGGGTTCAAGTAGAAACCTTTTCCAATGAATTAGAATCCTTGAAAAGCTCGAATAAGACATTAATGCCTAATATAGTGCGTCAACTAAGGTTGCACCTAGACAATGGCCTCATCAGGTGTGAGGGTCGCCTGAAGTGGTCGGGTGTACCAGACGGCACAAACCGACCTATACTTATGCCAACAAGACATCACGTTACTGATCTATTGATCATACGTGCACATAGGGAAGTAAAACACTACGGGGTATGTCATATTATATCAAATTAACGTCTCACATGGTGGATACCCAGAGTTCGACAAGTAGCTCGACGCGTAGTGAGAAAGTGTGTAATATGCCAGAGACTAAAGGGTAAACCATATGCAACTGGACCAGCTCCACCTCTACCTGAATGCCGTGTAAAGCACGTAGAACCTTTCCAAGCGGTAGGATTAGATTACACAGGGGCATTGAAGACGAGGGAGCATGAGAAGGTTTATATATTATTGTTTACCTGTGCGACGTCTCGAGCGGTACACCTAGAACTATGTGATAATATGTCTAGCGAAGAATTTATGCTGGCGTTCAGACGGTTTTGTGCCCATCGTTCATTCCCTCAACTCATTCTTAGCGACAATGCTCCCACTTATGTCCAAGCATCAAAATATCTAAAGGATATGAGTAGTGATCCTACTATCATCACTTTTTTGGGAGAGAAGAATTGCGAATGGAGGTTCATTCCAGTTAAGGCACCTTGGTTGGGTGGAATGTGGGAACGGTGTGTCGGCATAGTAAAGTCAGGACTCAGAGCGGTTGTAGGACGTGCTCTATTAAAGAAGAGTGAGTTGACGACAGTCCTCACAGAGATAGAGGCAGTCGTGAATGATCGCCCGCTTACATATGTGTACACCGACCTGCAAGAACCACTACCATTAACGCCAGCTCACTTGCTATATGGAAAACCATTGACTGCGTTTCCATCTGATTTTCAGTCCATAGTAGATATAGAGGATCCCTCGTTGTACTCTGAGGTAGCGGTGTCTAAGAGATACCAGTATATATCCAGGATAATCGAGGATTTTAGGAAACGGTGGATTAGTGAATATCTGCTAGCATTGAGGGAAAGGAGTGTTACTCCCTCTGGTAGACCAACGGCACCTACAGTTGGCGAAGTTGTTTTAATTAAAGAAGATAGTCCTCGTTTATACTGGAAATTAGGCCGCGTATTGGAGGTATACAAGGGGGCAGACTCTGTAGAGCGGGTGGCGCTATTGAAGACAGCCACTGGAACTACTGTTCGTCCTATCGCACGTTTGTACGCTTTGGAGCTAGATTCCGCATTGCAATCTGAGGCTCCACCTGTTATTGCTGGGTCCGAGGATTCTCAAAGGAACGACTCACCTCTTACTGATGGTGATCATTCTCGGACCGGGATGCGTCCCAGACGCGCTGCTGCTGGCGCTGTCGACTTGTGGCGTCAGAAGATAGCCTATGGGCAACTTTAGGTTTAAGGTGGGGTTCAGGTCTGTTTTGTGGGGGGAGTGTATCGTATAAATACGATAGAATATGACTCTTTTGTGATCTCGTATGTCTCTGTGACGTCATGATCTCTCCTACAGAACGACGTAGGACGAGTAGATCGTATTTTATAAGATTGTAAATAACTTAAGTTATAAAAGGCCTCATATGCTATTAAGCAATATTGCCATGGTCTTATGTAGTATATATAATTTATCGTATATATTAATATAATTTATCGTATAGAGCAACCTAAATGCGGTACGATAATTTGGGCTCCTGGCGGTTTGCCAAGGCAGCAAGGTGTGCTTTTGAGGTACGCCAGAGCCTTCACGAACACCAACCAGTCAACATCTAATTTTTCCGCCCTCAGTTGATCGAGCTTTTGTGCCTCTAATCACAATACACATACAGCAATACACTCAGCTACACCATCACGACGCTCTCATCGACATCATGACTGACTGATAGATAAGCATAAATTATAATAATCATGTCCATTCCCATGTAATCATTTATTCTTTCTTTAACTTGACTCGAGTCTTGGGACCGAAGTCTCGTTCCCCATTGTCCACCACCATATTGGGTAAAACGTTCTCCCTTGCCTCATTGCCATGTGGAACTATTGGTGAGTTAATTCCTGGCTATTATTAACCCTTATAACCTTACCCTATATATACATTTATTATGTGAGACCTTTGGATATAAATTAGCTTGTTTCAGATTGAATTCAATTTAGATATAGAGTATTCATTTAGATTGATTTTATTTTGATTCATTATAGCTTAGTAATATTTAACTTCCATTGATAGTTTACCACAAGGATCATATTTTTGTAGAGTTTGAGGTTTCGACCCTCAAAAAGGATGACACTCATTATATTCTACGTCCTGTTAAGTCACTGATAAGGCTGACCGACCTGAGCAATCGGGAGCTCTCTGGGTCTTACACACGGGTAAGTGCCTCGGAAAGAGGCAGTTGGCAGCTATCCTTGTGAGTGTGATAAAAGAAAGTGATCCGGGTGCCATTAGGCGGGCACATGATTTGCGTAAATGGGCGGCGTCGGTCCGCTTCTTGAAAAATGATTCCCTTAATGATATTAATGAGACCAACTTATGGGCTTCCAATCACACTTTTCTGACATGTTACCTGTCTGTGAATCTTTATAATCCATGTGTACCTTGTGTAGCTTTACGACAAAAGGTCTAAAGTAAGATTTGGTGCTATGTTCAGAAAAGGGGGGGAGGGTGTCGAGTTGAGACCCTCTCTAGGCCTTACGTGGTGACATAATATGCTGTGATAGGCACTATCCCAAATGGTTACTGTCATTAGGATGCAATATTTTTGTACTCATATTTTTGTAATATTATGTACAGTTTTGAATTTTACCATATCCTATTTGTATAGTTTATGTAGTGCATTACGGCCACAAGTCTCTATCAAGGCTTAGGCCTAGTGCAAACAGGGATAATTTTGAATTACACTACCTGTACCACCTGTTCCATTTTTATTAAATCATAGATCTGAACAAGCGTGTTTCACTCATTCGTTGTAGTTTGTTAGTGGTTTTGGATATTTATCACGAATGTCCCCCTCCAGTTTTGAGATATCAGGCATGTCGTCAATGATGGATGGGCCACTAATAAATTATAGGTTTGAGTCCCGAAGGAAAAACGGATAACCGAATATTTAGTAGTGGCCCCGGAATCATTGACGATTCTGGTCCTCCCTTTCATCCCCTTCCCATTCGTTCTGATGTCTGTGGTAATCTTGGTATATCAGTAAGGGCGAAGTGATGCTCAGCTAGCGGGGAAGCGACGCTAAGAAACATCTGAACTGCGGGAAGCATTGTACGGATAGAGATCTGATTTATTATTATTATATTATTATTTACTAGTTATTTCGTAGTGGCATCCGCATCATAAGGACGAGTCCGTAAGTAATTTGAGCGTACGCTTACGATGATATGGATTCTCTTTCACCTGGGCGGGTGTTTTGAACAGCGTGCTAAGGGTTTAAAGAGTGCCATAACTTATTTAAGCATGTCATCAATGATTCCGGGGCCACTACTAAACATTAGGTTTTCCTTCTTCCCTTCGCGACTCAAACCTATAATTTTTGACATCATACTAAAGTCAACCCGGTTCCGGACCAAGCTTTTCTTGGGCGTGCCGATGACATTATTTTGGTCATCTGCTACCTAACTGTAGCCGTGCTGATGACGTTATTTTCATCATCCACTTCCGAGCTGTAGCCATTCATCTATTTTCTTATATTAATGTTAATATAATTATTAATATACAAAGTGTTCGTAAACTCCTTGATTGGATTTAAATCTTTATTTAACTAAACCCATTAGGGATATAATGGTGCTGTGTTGTGCATAATATGGAGTACACATTAGAGTATTATTATATGAGTTACACAAAAGAGTTGCATTCATTAGATGAAATAAACAATAACATTATAAAACTTCAATGTTGCTTCCTATTGTGGCCCTCAGCATATCCAACCGACGATCGATATTTGCCATGTGACCCCCAGCATATATATATATATATATATATATATATATATATATATATATATATACCGTATATATATATATATATATATATATATATATACTGTATATATATTTTTTTCTATGTGATTAAGGGAGGCAAAAGGCAGAACTGCCTATAGCGAGTGCCTCCCCCATATTTAAAAGAGTGACAGGACCAAAATCAAGGGACGATCAAGCCAAAATGTCTGGACACACGGAGTTTGAAGCAATTTAACTCATAGGAAGAGGAAAAGACTGAGTTCCAGAGCTCAGCTGTTGAGTAGAAGAAAGTTTGAGAGTAACGTTTCACTCTTGGGTTGGAGAGTTGCACCGAGTAGGGGTGGGATTGAGTTGCAAGACGTGTACCACGTGCCCTACGTAAAGGAGGTGGTATACACTGGGAAAGCTCTGAGGAACACTGATTATTATAGTAGCGATAGAATAGCGAGAGAGATGCAACATTGCGGCGGAGAGAGAGAGATTGCTGGGAGCTGGTGAGTGGACGGGAGTTAATGATACGAAAGGCCTTCCTTTCAACTTTGTCTAGGAGAGCGGTGTGAGAGGAACCTCCCCACACATGTGAACAATACTCAATACAAGGACGCACTATGCCCCTGTACAGAGCAAGAAGCTGTGCAGGGGAAAAGAACCCCCTAAGGCGGTTGAGCACCCCCAGCTTCTGGGAGGCTGCGTTAGCAAGACTGGTAATATGGTCCTTCCAACTGAGAGCAGAAGAAAAAGAGACACCAAGAATATTGAGAGAAGATGAAGGATTGATTTTTGTATTGTTGAAGAATAAGGGATAGTCCGCTGGGAGTTCCTTACGGATAGATAGATGGAGAAATTTTTGGAAGCATTAAAGGTAACAAGGTTTTCTCTGCCCCAATTGGAGATAGTATTTAGATCAGAATTTAAGAGTTCTATGGCTGCATTACGTTTGTCGTTGAAGGATTGCTGGCTGAGGCGTTCTAAAAAACTAATGGAGTAGTGTAAGGTTGAGTTGTCTGCGTATGAATGGATGGGAATTGAAGTACAGTTGAGGAGATCATTTATAAAAATTAGAAAGAGAATAGGAGATAGGACAGAGCCCTGAGGAACACCGGAGTTTATAGGGTGAGGAAGTGAACAATGACCGTCCACAACCACGGCTATAGAACGGCCGGAAAGGATATTAGAGACAAAGGCACAGATGGAGGGATACCTAGAAACCGAAGGAGGGTAGTTTAGAAATTAAAGATTTGTGCCAGACTCTATCGAAGGCTTTCGATATGTCTAGTGCAATAGAAAAAGTCTCACCGAAGTCACGAAAGGAGGATGACCAAGAGTTAGTAATATATGAAAGAAGATCACCAGTAGAGCGACCCTTAAGGAAGCCATACTGGCGATCTGAGAGCAGATTATGACAAGAGAAATGCTTAAGAAATTTGGAAGCAAGAATAGTTTCAAAAACTTTAGAAAGACAAGAGATGAGAGCAATTGGACGATAGTTGGAGGGTTGAGAGCGGTCACCCTTCTTTGGGATAGGTTGAATGTGAACAAACTTTTAGCATGAAGGGAAGACGTTAGAGGATAGACAGAGATGAAAGATTTTGACTAGGCAGGGAGTCAGCACGGAAGCACAGTTTTTGAGAACAACAGGAGGAATACCGTCCGGACCGTACGCCTTATTAGTATTAGCCCAGAGAGGGTAGAAAATACATCTTTAGAAGAGATTAGGATATTAGGCATAAGTAAGAGAGAGGATGGTGGAGAGGGAGGAATAGCACCAGAATCATCCAAGGTGGAGTTTCTAGCAAATGTTTGAGCGAAGAGTTTAGCTTTGTGAGAGAAAGAAGTGATGGTTGTGCCATCAGAGTGGGAAAGGGGAGGGAAAGACGAGGAAGAGAAATTGTTGGAGAGGTTTTTGGCTAGATGCCAGAAAGCTTGGGAAGAGCTAGAGTTAGATAGTTCAGTGCATTTATTATTGATGAAAGAGTGTTTGGCAAGTCGAAGAACAGATTTGGCTTGATTCTGGGCAGAAACATAGGAAGAATGAGAGTCTTGAGTTTTAAGGCGTTGGTACCATTTGAATGTTTCCTCCTTATTGCGGACAGTAGTAGAACAGGTGTGAGTAAACCAAGATTTTTTTAGCATTAGTCTGAGAGAAAGAGAATGGAATGTATGCTTCCATGTCCGATAGGATTGCCTCGGTAATGCGTTCAGCACTCTCCGAGGGTCCCCGGCCACGGAAGCAGAAATCATTCCATGGGAAAGCAAAGAAGTACTGCCGGAGAGCCTCAAAGTCGGCAGCGCCAAAGTACCACAAGCGCCGCCAGCTAGGAGGATCGGGTGGCCGTACTGGAGAGATAGGACAGGTGACAGAGATAAGTTTAAGTTTATATATATATATACAGTATATATATATATATATATATATATATATATATATATATATATATATATATATATATATATTATACTGTATATATATATAAAATTATATATATATATACTGTATATACCGGTATTTATATATATATATATTTATATATATATACTGTATATATACTGTATATACACATTGTTATTTATTATTTGTTTTATGTGAATAAGGGAGACAAAAGTCAAAACTGCCTGTGACGAATGCCTCCCCTGGAGTTGAAAGAGTTGCATGGCCAAAATCAAGGAATGTTCGAGCACAAATTTCTAGACAAACGAAGTTTGAAACAATTTAAGTCATAGGATGAGGGAAAGATGGATTCAGGAGACAGTTCCAGAGCTCAGCTGTATAATAGAAGAAAGATTGTGAATATTGTTTCACTCTTGAGTTGGAGAACTGCACAGAGTAGGGGTGGGATTGTGTTGCAAGAAGAGTGCTATGTGCTCTACATAGAGGAAGCGGTATATATACATTGACAGAGTTCTATAGAACACTGATTATTGTAATAGCGACAGAATAGCGAGAGAGATGCAAGATTACGGCGAAGCGAGAGAGACTGCAGATAATCGGTGAATGGACGTTAGTTAATGAGACAAAAGACTTTTTTTCTACTTTGTCTAGAAGTTCTGTGTGAGAGGATCTTCCCATATCATAAGGCCGCCTTAGCAAGAGTGGTGATATGGTCCTTCCAAGGGAGATCAGAAGAAAAAGAATTACCACGGATACTGAGAGAAGATGAACGGTTAATTTTCGTATTGTTTAAGTGTAAGGATGCCCCTCTGGGAGTTCATGATGGGTAGATAGATGGAGAAATTGTGTTTTGGAAGCATTAAAGGGAACAAGGTTTTCTATGCCCCAATTTGAAATGGTAGTTAGATCAGAAGATAAGTTTTGTATGGCTTTATTACGTTTGTTTTTGAGGCATTGCTTGCTGGGGCGTTCTGGAAAACTAGTTGAATAGTGTAAGGTAGAATCGTCTGCATATTAATGGATTGGACTTCAGGTAAAGTTGAAAAGATTATTTATGAACATTTGGAAGAGAATTGGAGATAGAAGAGAACTTTGAGGAACATCGGAGTTGATAGGATAGGACCATAATTGTGCTAGAGTAATTGAACAAAAAGCAATAGCCTACAATGCATACACAAGATCAAAAACACATGAAGCCTTTAATTACTTTAGAAAGATCAGAAATCATGCCAACACTGTATTAAACTAAATCAAACTTTCTCCACAAGCAGGCAAATAAACTTCTAAATAATCCAAATGATAACAAAATATTTTGGTATCCTCTTAACTCATTCAAATCCAACTTCACTACTGCTTCATCCATTCCGCCATTAAAATCTCTGACTGGCAATCTTGTAAGTGACCCACGAGGTAAAGCTAACCTTCTTGCGGATATTTTCTCTCCCAACTCAACCTTAGATGAAATAAATCAAGATGTCCCTGTACTTAATTTTGATTCGCCTGAAATTCCCTCACTTAAGATCCACACCAGACATGTCAAAACTATTTTGCAGAATCTCTCAGTAGATAAGGCTCCTGGTCCAGATGAAATTCCTCCAATAGTACTTAGGAATTGCTCCTTGGTGCTCGCTCCTGTATTGGCAATATTTTTCCGTCTGTGTACTCATACCTCATGCTTCCCAGTACCCTGGAAAGAAGCAAACATCCATCCAGTTCCTAAAAAAGGTGCCTCTTCAGATCCATCAAACTACAGACCAATAGCTATAACTTCCACTCTTGGTAAAGTCTTTGAAATTATATTAAATAATCACATAATTAAGCATCTTGAGAATAATAAATTAATCAGTGATAGGCAATATGGTTTTAGACGATGTCGATCAACTGCAGACATTCTTTGCCTTCTTACGCATCAAATCAACCAAGCTACAGACCAACATGGTGAAACACATACAATAGCACTGGATATATCAAAGGCATTTGATAGAGTCTGGCATCAATCCTTATTGTCGAAGATGTCACACTACGGCCTTGCATTATTAGTTCCACTAATTTCTTCTTATCTTCATAACAGAAAAATATGTGTAATGGTAGATGGCCTTTATTCTCAATTTCACTCAATAAATACTGGTGTTCCCCAGGGATCAGTTTTGGCCCCAACTCTGTTCCTCATTCATATCAATTATCTCATATCTACCACTCATAATCCAATACATTCCTTCGCAGATGACTCAACACTCCACAGTTCCTTCACATTTACCAATTCTTTCACCCAACCCGATTTTATAAATTCAAAAATAAACACTGCAATTTCTCTGAACCAGGACCTTTCTAGAATTAATGAATGGGGACAAAAGAATCTAGTTTCCTTTAATGCACAGAAAACAAAGTACATTCAATTTTCTAACCGACAGAATCTCACTGACTCCCATATATTTGTTAATGATGTAAATATTCCCACTTCCCCTAGTATTGACATTCTCGGTGTAACATTAACTACTAACTTGAGTTGGACACATTATGTTAGAAGCATTGCTAAGAATGCCTCTAAAAAACTGGGACTCCTGTACAGAGTTCGAGAATTCTTCACTGACGAGCAGTTGGCCGTAATATATAAAAGTCATGTGCGTTCTCAGATGGATTACTGTTCACCTCTGTGGAGTGGAAGTGGAGTGGTTGCATTGAGACAGTTGGATAATATTCAAAATAAAGCTATTAGATTAATCAATAACCCTGCAATCACACAGGACCTTCCTACATTATCCATACGAAGAAACGTTGCATCCCTTGCATTATTCTACAGATATATTCACAGCAAATGTTCCGAGGAACTTGCTTCAAGTGTGCCACCTCTCTACATCTTTCCCCGTAGAACTAGGGCAGCTGAGAGCGCCCATGAATTTACACTTTCTCCTCCACAATGCAGAACTTCTGCTTATCAAAATTCATTTATCCCTAGAACTATTACTCTTTGGAATTCACTTCCCTCGAATTGCTTTCCACAAACTTACAATCTACAAATGTTTAAATCCAGTTGTTACAAACATTTTATGAATGGAGGATGCCTTTAGGCACATGGACCTTTTTGTTTTATCTGTGTTTTTCCTTCCTCCGTTCATTGTCTCTTAAAAAAAGATAAAAAAAAAAAAAAAAAAAAAAATGCAATTTGGATAGTTCAGTGCATGAAATTTTTGATGAAAGAGTGTTTGGCGAGCCGAAGAAGAGATTTGGCTTGATTCCGGGCATATATATAGGAAGAATTTGATTCCTCCTTACTGTGGACAACAGTAGAACAAGTGTGAATAAACCAAGATTTTTTTTGCATTAGTCTGCAAGACAGAAAATTTAATGTATGCCTCCATGCCGATAGGATTACCTCTGAAATGCGTTCAGCACTCTCCGAGGGTCCCCCAGCCACGGAAGCAAAAATCACTCCATGTGAAATCAAAGAAGTACTGCCGGAGAGCCTCTCAGCCGACAGTGCCAAAGTGCCACAAGCGCTGCCGACTGGATGGATCGGGTGGCTATACTTAAGAGATAGGACAGGTGACAGAAATAAGTTTATGGTCGGAGGAGCCCAAAGAAGAGAAAAGATCGTCAGGTTAAGAACAAGGGTTAGAAGTTACAAATATTTCAAGAATGTTGTGCCGATCTCTGAAGCGATCTGGGATACGGGTTGGTTGCTGAACCAACTGTTCTACGTCATTTAGGATAAAAAATAGGTATGCTTTGTTCACCAGGTTGGTCTGTAGAATGAGAGGAGAGCCATTGGTGGTGTTGAATGTTGAAATCTCTTAATATGGAGATTTTTGAGAAAAGATATGTGGATAGAATGTGTTCAACTTTGAAGTTTAGATAGTCAAAGAATTTGGGAAAGTCGGTAGAGTTAGGGGAAAGATAGACAGCACAGAAATATTTAGAATGCGAATGACAGGACAGTGTGAGCCATAAATTTGAGAATTCAGAGGAGTCGAAATCAGGAAAACAAAAGCATAGAGTATGTTGTGCACGTATGCACAACATCGCCCTTTGGCTTTGAAACTAGGATAGAGAAAAGGGTCTGCTGGCAGTTGCTTCAGACACCTGAGTTTCAGTGAGGAAAAGAAGATCCGGTTTATAGGAGGAGAGGTGGTGTCCAACAGAGGGAAAATTTGAAGAAAGGTGGCAAATGTTGTAAAAGTCAGTAGTAAGAGTTTACAGGCCGAGGTCCAGAGAATTTTGAAACGTCGTCAGGGGAAGGTTGGGCGGGCGTATCACAGGAGCACAGTGTGTCCATGTATTGAGTATTGTTCGCACTTCTAACCAAAATAGAAAAGAAAGCCTCCCATCTAATTAACTCACATCCACTTACCAATTATCTCCAGTCTCTCTCTCTTTGGCACAATGTTGCATATCTCTCATTATTCTACCGCTATTATAATAATCAGTGTTCCTCAAAGCTCTCTCAGTGTATACCACCCCCTCTTCGTAGAGCATGTAGCACCTTTCTTGCAACACAATGCCACCCCAACTCTGTACAACTCGTCAACCATAGAGTGCAACGTTATTCTCAATCTTGCTCTGGAACTCTCTCCCAAGATCAGTCTTTCCCTCATCCTATTACTTAATTTGCTTCAAACTCCGTGTCACCAGGCATTTTGGCTCGAACGTCCCTTGACCTTGGCCCTGTCACTCTTTCAACTCTGGGGGAGGCACTCATCACAGGTTGTTCTGCCTGTTGTCTCCCTCACTCACATAGAAAAACAAAACAAAAACATCACTACTGCTGCTACTCTACTAGTGCTAATAATAATAATAAAGTAGAAATACTGTTTTACCCAAAATCAAAACGGCATACCCAACTCTGCGATGGGTTACCGTCATCTATGATCACTACTATTACCACCATTATAACTACTACTATCACCATCATCATTACTGCTATCGTCACTACAACTGTCACCATCATCACTACAACTGCCACTATCATCACTACAGCAGTCACCATCACCATTACTATCACCATCATCACTAGTCATCATTATCACTACAACTATCACTATCACTCCTATTATCACCATCATCTTACAATTATCATTACTACTGTCTCCATCATTACTACTACTATACCCATCATCAATACTACTAGTACTATCACCATCATCATTACTACTGTCACCATCATCATTATTACTAGTAATTTCATCATCATCACTACTACTGTCACCATCGTTACTACCCTCATCATCACTACTGTCATCATTATCACTACAAGTATCACCATTATCACTACTATTATCACCATCATCATTACTATCACCATCATCCCTGCAGTTACAACCATATCTGCTTCTGTCATCATCAGTATTATCACCATCATCACTACTACTATCACCATCATCACTAATATTATCACCAAGAATACTGGAGGATTCGCCCCTTGCAACAATTGTCGCATTGACCAACCAACTTTGGTGACGATAAATATATTAACCCGTTCAATACCAGTTCTGTCCTTTTCAGTTTATACTGGATAATATTAAGACAATTTTATTCATTTTAATTAACAGGCTTTCAACTATCCTAATTAACCCTTTTCCAACTTCCTAACAGGCAGATGTGCACACGTATATTTTGCCGGTCAGTCATCTAGCATCAGAAATCTCCCAAACGGAGTCCCGCAAGGATCCGTCCTGTCGCCCGCACTCTTCAATCTATACATGCATGATATAAAACACCCAATACACACCAAATAAACATAGCCTCCTTTGCAGACGAAATAACACTCACATACACACACCAAGACCCAGCCACAGCAACAAGTCTCCTTCAACCCTATCTCAACCCATTACATGACTGGTGCACTACAAACAGACGCAATTTAGCTCCACCCAAATCCACAGCAATCCTCCTCACAAGCTGGACAGGAGATCACGCATACTCCCCTCAACTCACCATAAATAACACATCCCTAACACACACACACTCATCCAAAATCCTAGGAGTAACATATGATACTCAAATGACATTCAAACAGCACACCACAAACATGAAAAAGAAACCGACACCCAGACTTAACGCCCTTAGGTCAATTGCCCACACACAATTTGGGCACAACAAAGAAACCACCAACAGTTTACAAACAATACATAAGATCAGTGATGGAATACGCAAGCCCCGCCTGGGCTTCTAACCTAGCTGAAACACATCATAAGACCTTACAGACTATTCAAAATAAAGCCCTAAAAATTACCACAGGCTGCACAGCTAGTACACCTACAGATCACCTATTTCAAGAAGCCAAAGTCCTCAAAGTCGAAGACCATCTGGACATGAGAGGCACTCAATTCCTGGCAGCAGCCTCCACGAACCAACACACCCACTACACTACATGGCAACACACCCACAGACACCAAGAAATATCAAAACAACACCCAGCACACGCTATCACACACAAATACTATCTTCTCTCCCTCCCTGCCCACCCCAAACCAGCTTCCAGAAGCACATCCATACTCATATCTCTCGCCGTTCCATCCACTCACTCATAGACAACACGCAGCTGGAGGCACGACCTCCCGAAATCCATCCTTCTGAATCCTCCCTTCCTCGCAAGGACGGAGTCCACCTGGCCAGCTGGGATGTGGACACCATCCAGCTCTTCTAAGCTATCAGAAGAGACTGGATGACTCCGTCGTTGACACCTGCCCAGGTTGTAACACGGAACCCCATACCATTAAAAACATCATAGAAAACACACAACCACCTACGCCAACAACACAATCTACACTCCTTGAGAGCTCTGTGAGCAA
Organism: Paralithodes platypus; assembly: GCA_032716605.1. NCBI lineage: Eukaryota > Metazoa > Arthropoda > Malacostraca > Decapoda > Lithodidae > Paralithodes > Paralithodes platypus. The sequence continues at coordinate 14,930,686 of CM064480.1, read as the reverse complement.
GCCCGACCGTAGCCATGGCCTTCTTTAGGGACTCTGGGCTGTTCAGCCAAGCAGCTTAGGGAACCACAACAACAACCCTTTTCCCACCACAGATCCTTCTTAAGCTCCACAAAATCGTCTAGGCTAATTATAGCTAGAGTATGATAAAGAAAAATGTCGCCAGTACAGGAAGGGTTAAACAGTCTAGAAAAAGTTTGGGGAAAATTATTAACACTATTCTATCTTTGACCTTGACCTTTGACCTTAAGTATTAGAATATTTATATGAAATTGATATATATGTTATTTATTTAAAATGCAAGTAACAGTCAGCTTATCAACATTTGAGCATTTTTTATGATGAAGGTTGACTTTTGACTTTGACCTCTGACCTTGACCTTTATGTAGGATTATATTTGTTGCTTGCATTGATATAACCCTGGAAAATCAAATAAGCGTGCCAAACTTAATGATCATCAACTAGTTCCAGAGGTATTAAAGGAATAGCTGACCTTGACCATCTTGACTTTCATGTCTGAAAATGTAACATTTTAATTTTCATTTAAAGCACAACTGTCTCAACAAATGTTGTGAAGTTTACACGAATAACAAAGAAATTAGCATATTGACCTTAGTTTTTACCTTGACCTTTGACCTTGACCTATAAAATGGAATTATGTTAATTCTTGTATGGCTTTGGCCTAGGCATTTCGAATATACATTATATGCCTAGTGAGAATCTTACATTGAATAGGAAATACCTTTAATCTTGCCCTTCGACCTTATACAAGCTTATCAAGGATTTAGTTAGCTTAACACCAAAGTTTGTATTAATTAGTATTATGAAAATGGTGTAATTTGTATACAAATGTATAGATTACAAATAGTGATGATATACTGTGACCTTGACCCTTGACCTTTGACTAAAAATAAAACATATATTTGGATGGTCGTCGCATTGGCCAACTGAATTTGCCTGTACAATTTGGTGACAATATATTAAGGAGAGATGGTTCACTTTTTGGGCGATTTTTGCATGTATTAATTATTTTTCTAGTTTCCTCCCTAGACCTCGATCAAATTAAAAAAAACATCCATTAGATCCCCCTGTAAGATTAATTTGTACATTTTTCGGTAGAAAAATTTCCCGGCCGAAGGCCGGTTCTCCCAATATTACAGGCTCACTATCACTCGCCAGAAGAAAAATAAACGACACCTAAATAGCACGAAAAGTCTAAATTTTGACGAAGAAATGGGGCGAAAGGTCCTATAATTGACTAACTGATGGGGCAAACATCTTAAAATCTGAAAACTAATGGGGCTAAACATGAGGGAGAAAGTGGTCCAGAAAACCGGCCCATGTCCCCTTAACCCTTAAAGATCGGGAGCGGACTTAAGTCCGCCTCCAATTTGCAGCAAGTTAGGAGCATTATTAAGGCTTTTAAAGGGTTAAAATCGAGTGCAAATGGCCGGGAGCACAGCGGGCCAGACAGCCGACTCCCAGGGCTTACCGCCGCCCATTAACTCATGTTCTCTGTGTTCTCGAGAGGCCGGCAGTGTGGCCAGTAGTGAGCATAGCTGGGAAAAATATGCCGCTATACGCTAAACTCCCATGTTACTGGGTCCACTGTATGAGAACCACGAGTGCTACGTAGCTCGTTCTGGTCTCATTTTGAAGCTTTTAGCGCCTAGTTTTTTAATGAATACATTTCTTTTCATGTAGATACTTGATTTATCATTCAGGAGGGCCTGAATATGCCCAAATAAGCCCAAAAAAAACGCTAGACAAGGGTTAAACAGTCTTTGGAGGATATGAGGAAAAATGACAAACACTCTTGTTTTGACCTTGACCTTTGACGTTAATTACTACAATATTTATGTGAAATTTGATATACCGGTATGTTATTTATGTAATACACAACTAACACAGCCAGTTTTCCAAAATGTGAGTAATCTTTTTTTAATAAAAAGATTGACCTTTGACCTTGACCTTGACCTTTATGTAGTACATTTTTGTTTGCGTATATATAAATTGCCCATGAAAATCAAATAAGGATGCCTAATTTCATTAAAACCCATCTTTTAGTTTCATATATATTAATAGAATAGTTGACCTTGACCATTAACCTTTATCTTTACCTATATTTCTCAACATTTATAATTTTCCTTTAATTTAAAGTGCAACTATCTCACCAAATGTGAAGTTGCATGGAAAGTAAAGACAATAGCATATTGACCTTTTATTTGACCTTGACCTGTGACCTTGACCATTTTATATGGAATTGAAAAGTTTCTTGTATGAGCTTGGCCTAGGCATCCGAATATACATGGTCAACCTTGTGAGAATCTAACAGTTAATATAAGAAATACTGGTAAAAAAAACTAATTTGACATTCGACCTTGGCCTTTGACCTTACCCTTTAGAATATTAATCTAAAATTTGGACAATACAATATCAAGCTTACCAGTAACTTGTATTGTGAAAATGAAGACATTTGAGTAAAAGCTAAAAATAAATGGTATAAGTTGACCTTTTACATTGACCTGTGACCTTGACCTCTATGTAAGAGTAATATGTTTTGTTCATTGATATTGCCCAGGAAAGTCAAATAAGCATGCCTAATTTCATTAAAACCCATCAGTTAGTTTCATATATATTAATTTTATGGAATAGTTGACATTGACCTTTGACCTTTATCTTGACCTTTATGTGTGTCAAAATGTACTATTTTTCTAATCATTTAAAGTGCAACTATCTTACCAAACTTTGTGAAGTTTGCATGAAAAGTAAAGAAAATAGCATATTGACCTATTATTTGACCTTGACCTGTGACCTTGACCTTTCATATGGAATTGTATAGTTTTGTGTATGACCTGGCCTAGGTATTCCGTATATACATGGTAAGCCTAGTGAGAATCTAACAGTTAGTATAAGAAATACTAGTGAAAAACTTATTTTGACCTTTGACCTTGTCCTTTGACCTTAACCTTTAGAATATGTACCTAAAATTTGATCAATACGATATCAAGGTTAGCAGTAACTTGTATTGTGAAAATGAAGACATTTGAGTAAAAACTAAAACATATGAAATATTTACCTTATTTTTAACCGTGAGCTTTGACCTTGATGGTCGTCGCATTGGCCAACTAAATTTGCCTGTACAATTTGGTGACAATACATTAAGGGGAGATGGTTCACTTTTTTTGCGATTTTTGCATTTATTCATTATTTTTCTAGTTTCCTCCCTAGACCTTCATCAAATTAAAACAAAAACATCCATTAGATCCCCCTTTAAGATTAATGTGTACATTTTTTTGGGTAAAAAAAATGCCCGGCCAAGGGCCGGTTCTTCCAAAATTAAAGGCTCACTATCATTCGCCAGGGAAAAAATTGACTCCTAAATAGCACAAATGATCTAAATTTTGACGAAGAAATGGGGCAAAAAGTCTTAAAATAGAATAACTAATGGGGAAAACATCTTAACATCTGAAAACTAATGGGGCTAAACATGAAGGAGAAAGTGGTCCAGAAAACTGGCCCATGTCCCCTTAAACAGCTTTTTAGGAAATTAGGGAAAATGACAAACACTATTGTTTTGACCTTGACCTTTGACCTTAAATATTATAATATTTATGTGAAATTGTATATATATGTTATTTATGTAATAAACAACTAACACAGCCAGTTTTCCAAAATTTGAGTAATATTTTGTTGATAAATAATATAAGTTGACCGTTGACCTTGACCTGTGACCTTGACCTTTATGTAAGAGTAAATTTTTGTTTGCATTGACATTGCCCATGCAAATCAAATAAGCATGCCTAATTTCATTAAAACCCATCAGTTTCATATATATGAATAGAATAGTTGACCTTGACCTTTAACCTTTATCTTGACCTATACTGTATATGTCTCAACATTTATAATTTTCCTTTTCATTTAAAGTGCAACTATCTCACCAAATGTTGTGAAGTTTGCATGAAAAGTAAAGACAATAGCAAATTGACCTTATATTTGACCTTGACCTGTGACCTCAACCATTTTGTATAGAATTGAAAAGTTTCTTGTATGAATTTGGCCTAGGTATCTGAATATAAATGGTAAGCCTAGTGAGACTCTTAAAAGTTAGTATAAGAAATACAAGTAAAAATTTTTGTTTTACATTCGCCCTTGACCTTTAACCTTACCCTTTAGAATATTTATCTAAAATTTGGGCAATACAATATCAAACTTACCAGTAACTTGTTTTGTGAAAATGAAGACAATTGAGTAAAAACTAAAGAATATGAAATATTGACCCTATTTTTAACCTTGACCTTTGACCTTAACTTTTAAGTTAAATGGAACATTTCTTTTTGACTGACCTTCGCATTGACCAAATGAATATACCTGTGAAATTTGGTGAAAATCCATCGAACGGTCTAGGAGGAGTTTCCGGACAGACAGACGGACGACGACGACGACAGACAAGCTGACTGGTTTTGCACAGTATATGGGTGAGATCTGTGTGCGCGATACCACTCTGCTTAGAAGGGTTGACAAGCTGACTGGTGGTGCACAGTATACGGGTGGGATCTGTGTGTCACTTTGCTTAGCAGAGTTGATAATAATCAACTCTGCAAAGCAGAATGGTATCGCGCACACAGATCCCGCCCGTATACTGTGCAGTGTGCACCATCAGTCAGCTTGTCTGTCGTCGTCGTCCGTCTTCGTCCGGCAGCAAACTCCTCCTAGACCGTTTGATGGATTTTCACCAAATTTCACAGGTATATTCATTTGGTCAATGTGATGGTCAGTCAAAAAGAAATTTTCAATTGAACTTAAAGGCTAAGGTCAAAGGTCAAGGTTAAAAATAAGGTCAATATTTCATGTGTCTTAGTTTTTACTCAAATTTCTTAATTTTCGCTATACAAGTTACCGGTTACATCGATATCTTATTGACCAAATTTTGATAAGTATTCTGAAGGGTAAGGTCAAAGGTCAAGGTCAAAGATCAAAATATTTGTTTACTAGCATTGCTTATATTAACTGATAGATTCTCACTAGACTTACCATGTATATTCGGAATACTTAGGCCAAGGTCATACAAGAAACTATACAATTCCATATGAAAGGTCAAGTTCACAGGTCAAGGTCAAATAAAAGGTCAATATGCTAATTTCTTTACTTTTCATGCAAACTTCACAACATTTGGTGATATAGTTGCACTTTAAATGAAAATGAAAATAATAAATGTTGAGACATATCTTGAAGGTGAAAGGTCAAGGTCAACTATTCTATAAATATATATGAAACTAACTGATGGGTTTTAATGAAATTAGTCATGCTTATTTTATTTTCCTGGGCAATGTCAATGAAACAAAAAACATTTACTCTTACATAAAAATCAAGGTGACAGGCCAAGGTGAAAGGTCAATTTGTAATATTCATTTTTAATTATTATTCATGTGTCTTCATTTTCACTATGCAAGTTACTGGTAACCTTGATATCGTTATGTACACATCTTAGATAAATATTATGAAGGGTAAGGTCAAAGGTCAAGGTCAAAGGTCAAAATACGTTTCTTACTAGTATTTCTTATACTAACTGATATATTCTCACTAGGCTGACCATGTATATTCGGAATACCTAGGCCAAGGTCATACAATAAACTATTCAATTTCATATGGAAGGTCAAGGTCACAGGTCAAGGTCAAATAAAAGGTCAATATCCTATTTTGTTTACTTTTCATGCAAACTTCACAAACTTTGATGAGATAGTTGCACTTTAAGTGAAAAGGAAAATAATAAATGTTGAGACATAAAGGTCAAGATAAAGGTCAAAGGGCAAGGTCAACTATTATATTAATATATATGAAACTAACTGATGGGTTTTAATGAAATTAGGCATGCTTCTTTGATTTACATGGGCAATGTCAATGCAAACAAAATGTACTCTTACATAAAGGTCAAGATCCCAGGTGAAGATCAAAGGTCAACTTTTATTTTGTATTAAAAAAAGATTACACAAATTTTATAAAACTGGCTGTGTTATGGCTTATTACTTAAATATCATATATATCAAATTTCACATAAATATTGTAATAGTTAAGGTGATAGGTCAAGGTCAAAACATGAGTATTTGTAATTTTCCCTAAACTCCTCCTTGACTGTTTAATGTATTGTCATCAAATTATACAGGAAAATTCAGTTGGTCAATGTGACGACCATCCAAATATATGTATTTTATTTTTAGTCAAAGGTCAAAGGTCAAGGTCACAGTATATGATCACTATTTGTAATCAATAATTTGTATACGAATTACACCATATTAATAATGCTAGTTAATACAAACATTGCTGTCAAGCTAACAAAATCATTGATAAGAAATTCTAAGGTCGAAATTCAAGGTCAAAGGTCAAGGTTAAAGGTTGAAATATGATTTTTACTAGTATTTCCTATTTAATGTAAGATTCTCATTAGGCATAGCATGCATATTCAGAATGCCTAGACCAAAGGTCATACAAGAATAAACACAATTCCATTTGATAGGTCAAGGTTACAGGTCAACGTCATATATAAGATCAATATGATAATTTCTTTACTATTAATGTAAACTTCACAACATTCGTTGAAACAGTTGTGTTTCAAGGGAAAATTAAAATGTTGAATTTTCAGACATCATGAAGGTCAAGATGAAGGTCAAAGATCAAGGTCAACTATTCCTTAATATCTCTGAAACTAACTGATGATCTTTAGTGAAATTTGACACACTCATTTGATTTTCTAGGGTTACATCAAAGTAAACAAAAACACAATCCTACATAAAGGTCAATGTCACAGGCCAAGGTCATAAGTTAACCTTCATCATAAAAATAATACTTAATTTTCGATAAGCTGGCGACTGTTTGTTGCATTTTACTTAAATAACATATATTTCAATCATATATACTGTATATATATATATATATATATATATTATAATACTTAAGGTTACAGGTCAATGTCAAAGAACAAAAGAAGAGTGTTAATAATTTTCTTTAAACTCTTCCTAGACTGTTTAACCCATTGTGTACCTGTGACGTCATTTGTATTGTATTCTAGCTATAATTGTACGATTTTGTGGAGCTTATAAAGGATCTGTGGTAGTAGAAAGGGTTAATTATGATAGTTGAAAGCCTGCTAATTTTATTGAGGCCCTTCATAAACTAAATAATATCGTCTTAATATCCAGTATTCAATGAAACCGACAGAACTGTACTGAGCGGGTTACGTATCGTCCCCAAATTTTGCTGGCAAATTCCGTTGATCAAAGACACGATTGTGCAAATTTTGTGTTTTTGTTATTCAAAGGTCAAGGTGAATGGTGAAGGTCACAGATTATGGTCACTATTTCTTTCTTATATATATTTTAAATTTGAATCACACCACATTCAAAATGCTAAGAAATAGTGTTACGCTGACCTTATTATAGATAAATATTTCAATGGTTAAGATTTAATGTGATCATAAATGTAATTATATATATATATATATATATATATATATATATATATATATATATATATATACTCCCAGGCGGACATGAACCTCCAACAGTCAGGACGAGTGTCCATGCTTTAATCCACTGCACACAAGTATCCTCTATCACGCTGTGGTATAGTGGATTAAAGTATAGGCACCTGTTCTGACTGTTGAGTCCGGCTGTGAGTATAAAAACATTTAGTAGCTTATGTGTATTTGCGATATACATATATATATATATATATATATATATATATATATATATATATATATACTGTATATAAACCGATTTTACCTAAGATATTCAATACTACTTGCAGAATTCTAGGTCGCAGAGTTGCGTATGCATTTTTTTTTTTTTTTTGGTACTGCGAAAACTGCACACCTACTTGATTATTATTATAATTCTTATAATAATACTAAAGAGAAGAAGAAGGAGAATAAGAATATTAATGCAATAATTATAATTATAGTATGTTAATTATGCTTATATGCTAAGGTGGCCATTTAACCAATCTACCAGCCAGGTGAAACTGAAGCACGTCTGCCAGTGATGGTCTACATATTTGGAGGTGCATTTTTCTTTGGAAACATCAGACCGTACTCACCTTTCCTCCTACTGAATCACGATATTGTCTTCGTCATCATGAGCTATCGTCTTGGCATGCTAGGTGAGTTATGAGGATGAAGATACATAGCTGTTGTGAGAAAACTAAACTTACATCTTGAAAAAAATAAAACAAAATATATATATATATATATGGCTAGCATAAAGACCTGACAGTTTTGTGATTAATGTTAATCTAATTTATTAATTTCACTACAAACACCAAACACCACCCAATGAAATTAATGAAAGCATGTGATCCTACCGATATTCGATCCTCGGACACCACATACAAATCTTAAACACTCTATGCATTACACCATCAATGGCTAAGAATGTGGTGCTTATCCCATTCACTGTGGGAACTGTTCTGAAACAATCCTGGAAAATAAGCCCATTAAAGCCTGAGGAGACGAGCGTGATCAGTAGCGCAGCAGGTTCAGCGCGGCACTAAACGATCTGCCCCAATTCTCGCGAGACATATTCAGTGTTGTCAAATGCAAATGTAGCGGAAAATGTCTGACTTTTAGCGAATATTGACGAGCCACATTTGCAATGCAAGTAACATCCGCATCTGCATCTGAAATGCTTTGTAAATTTAACATCCGCATCTGCATCTTTCTCTTATAGAATGAGGATATGAGGATATTAGAAAACATATCAATGCATCAAATTAGTTATAAATTTTACCTTTTAACGGCGAAACTATGGTATTTGAAAGTGCCCTCCAGGCGAACGTATCGAGTTTTATTCCCGACGAAAATTGTCATTATCCGATAAATATCGTTCTTACTTATTCATAAGCGCCTATTCTACGTTTAATATGAAGATATTAACATGCAACAACAATAAAACAAGTGGGAATATTATTTGGGTGGTGAGAAAGATGAAGTATTGCTGACCAGTTCATTCATGAGAGGAGAGCCGGCGCGGAACACACCCTCCCCCTCTCACTTATCGATCGACACTGATGTTTTGCTAGTGAAGTCTCTCTCTTACTACGATCTCTATATGCCTCCCCTTCGACCTAGAAACCGGGTGGGGGATATTGGCGCGGAAAATAACCCGATAAACATGGGCATAAGAGGAAAAATAAGTGATAGTTGAAGATGGGGGGGGGGGGGATTGTACACATGTGGAGGAGTGATAGAAGGTGTGGATGGGAATTATCAAATATTCCTTTGTATTGAGTGCCACTGGGTTCTTTTAAAGTTTTTTTTTTAGGCCTTGGTTAAGAGTCCCGTCGCCTTCACCCAGTAAAACCTCTTAAGAGTCTCGGTGCCGTTCCTGGGTTAAACATCAAATATATATTACGTATTGGTATTCTAAATATAATAATGAAAAAGTTGCATAAATCAATATCCAAAATACACATAGTAAATGAGAGAGAGAGAGTGAGAAGTGAGCACATGTTTTGACATGGGCCAACTTGGTATTGAATATCGAATGTCTATATTTTAATTATACAATGGTATACCATACATCATTATGAAAGTTAAAATTGTATCATACGTAATTAAGTATGATCTGAAGCGCCAAAATTTTACAGAATAGTTAAAGTGCGATTTTATCTCTAACTGAATGAGTAAAGTAATTGTGTCCATATATATAACTGATAACCCTTCCCAACACCCTTAAGTCTGTTTACAGCTTGACTCCTGTCTTTTGTTATCTTCATAGTTCATACTTCTTCACGACAGTGTTATTTTATTCATTATTAAGTTTGACTTATGTGGCTGAAAGTCGTCGTTAACAATTTAAAATACATATTTTACACAATTTTTAAAAGATAATCCACATCAGCGAGGATATTGCCATCAGACATCCACATTTGCATCCGCAAAAAAACAAAATTGGAATATCCGTACCCGCATTTTTAAAAAGTTTATATCGGCATCCACACATCCGCATTTTTAGGCATCCGATACATCTCTAGTCTGTAGTAAAACGCTGCGGGTTAACCCTGCGAGCTACAGAGCTTGTTCTTGTGTGATTTGAAAGCCCTTTTTATCTATTAGTTGTCTGCAAAAATTTAATTTAATTCAGATATTTATTTAAGCAATTATGTGTGCCTGAATGAACCCTATTATAGCAAGAAATCCCCCCAGGTAAATTGAATCAATATGAGCTGAAACTGATGTGACATTTAAATATATACTGGTGTCCATATATTGGTTTACTTATTTTTGTATAATCCGTTACATCCTGATTGATTCCGCTATATTGTATTTTAGACATTCTCACGGTGCAAAGGCCCCCAGAGTTGGTAACGGAAATCCGACAGGTTCACTTTGCTCATTCTGGCTCTGCGAATAACTTTGGTCTTAGTGGTCAATGTCGTGGAAGCAGTTATTTAGAAGGAGCAGTGCATCAACGATTCTGGAAATGACAAAAAAAGTATATCTTTAGGTGCAAGAGCAACCACAGACGGTAGCGAAATTCCGGCAAGTATACTTTGTTCATTTTGGATCTGCGGAGAACTTTGGTCTTAGTGTTCAATGTCCTGGAGGAAGCTGTTTAGGAGGAGTAGTGCAACAAAGGTTCCGTAGACGACAAAAAAACTCATTCAACTCAGCAAAAAACAGACCTTTTCCTTGCGGAGTCAGGAATCAATGGGACTGTGAATGTTTTAGTAAGGCCAAGTGGAAAACTCTTAAAAACAATAGTCATGACAATTATGACAGATTATAATCGCAATGAACCATCCAACTTTTATTGGGATTCAGAAATTGTTATTAAGTTATTGGGAAAGCAATACCTTCACAGCGTTAAATGCTGCATATTGTGAAAAATATAATTGTTTTCCGCTTCCACCAATTATCTTTGAACTAGTTACCTAATTCTTATTAAGTAGCTCTTGGTTTTATTGTTCACACTAATCACAAATTTAAACCATATGATATTAGAGTAGGTCAATTCCGCTAAGTCTATTATAGGTGTTTTGAATGTTAGTGATGAAAATGATTGAAGTTCTTACTATGGACATACAATATAGGTTATCTATAATAAGTGAAATGTCCAATATACATTAAGTATTTATATTTACATTTCGAGTATTAGCAATCCATATGCAATTATATGTCTGTTGTAGTAGATACATATCATATTTTTCTTCACGCCAGGATTTCTGTCAACGGAGGACTCTGTGATGCCTGGTAACTTGGGCCTGAAGGACCAGACGATGGCGCTCCAGTGGGTTCAGAGGAACATCCATAACTTTGGTGGTGACCCAACCACAGTCACCCTCCTTGGTCATAGTTCAGGATCTGTCAATGTTCATGCCCATATTCTGTCTCCTTACTCAAAAGGTTAGTTAAACCATTCAAGATACGATGGTACTTTTCTCGGTTCGATTCCTTGGAGTGCCACATGTATTTGTTGATTGCATTAATTATGTTTAGAAGTAAAATTGGTTGGTGAAAAAATATGAATTAATTCTGGTTCAGGAGCAATTTATAGCGAGGCCTTCCCAAGGGTTAAGTGACCTATTGATTACTCCTTCCATTCGTCTATACATTAGGCTACCATAGCACAGTTGGAATGTATGTACTGTCGCCGTCAATAGTTTCATGGACACCCATCTGACGATGACTGGTGATTTGTTTTGGTAACGGTGTTGCCCCTCCCTCCCTCCCTCCCCCCCTCCCCATCCACCCACTCTGTAGTCATGTCCCTCCCCCTCTTTCCCTCGTCGGGCAACTGTAAGCCCCTCCCTCTCCACCACTACCGGACTCCACACACAGCACATCCACACCATTATGCTAATTCTCTCTCTCACACAACTGATAATTGTAATTATTCAGCACCATGATTACGTTATATATTTTAGGATCATATTTACACCATTAAAACGTAGAAATGTATAATGCTTCGTATTCGTGAACAGATTTAATATACCAATATTGCATTCCCTTGGCCATATAGTGAGATTTGTTGACCAAATGTGTTTTTATGTATTTTCAACGATCAGTGTAGTATCTGAGGCAGACGTCAGTGAACACAAAGTACCGGTAGTGAATATAAGAACATGAAGCTTTGAATATTTTTAGACAGCTGGCTATATTTGTAAAGAATGTCAAACGAAGCCGAATTACTTCATACAATGCTAGCTCGGTATTGCTCGTCACCAATTACTTCATACAATGCTAGCTCGGTATTGCTCGTCAACAATTACTTCATACAATGCTAGCTCGGTATTGCTCATCAACAATTACTTCATACAATGCTAGCTCGGTATTGCTCGTCACCAATTACTTCATACAATGCTAGCTCGGTATTGCTCGTCAACAATTACTTCATACAATGCTAGCTCGGTATTGCTCGTCAACAATTACTTCATACAATGCTAGCTCGGTATTGCTCGTCAACAATTACTTCATACAATGCTAGCTCGGTATTGCTCGTCAACAATTACTGCATACAATGCTAGCTCGGTATTGCTCGTCAACAATTACTTCATACAATGCTAGCTCGGTATTGCTCGTCAACAATTACTTCATACAATGCTAGCTCGGTATTGCTCGTCAACAATTACTTCATACAATGCTAGCTCGGTATTGCTCGTCAACAATTACTTCATACAATGCTAGCTCGGTATTGCTCGTCAACAATTACTTCATACAATGCTAGCTCGGTATTGCTCGTCAACAATTACTTCATACAATGCTAGCTCGGTATTGCTCGTCAACAATTACTTCATACAATGCTAGCTCGGTATTGCTCGTCAACAATTACTTCATACAATGCTAGCTCGGTATTGCTCGTCAACAATTACTTCATACAATGCTAGCTCGGTATTGCTCGTCAACAATTACTTCATACAATGCTAGCTCGGTATTGCTCGTCAACAATTTGTTTACACCTAGATAGACTTCTTAAAACACTTGGCTGAATGGGGCCGAATGGATAAAATCCCGAAACAGAGAGTAATGTGTATTCTCCCCTTAAAGAAGCTTCTAAAACTCATAGCAGTTATAATTAATTAATATTTCGGAGATAGTAATGTGAGGAATGTGTTGGTGGACGAAGCGAGGGGGCGGAGCTTACAGTAGGAGACGACGTAGGAGAATGAGGGGGAGAGGGATGAGAAACCATACAGAGGGGGTGGATGGGGAAGAAGGGGGGGGGGGGGCAACAGTGTTACCAAAACAAATCATGACTCCTTGTAAGTTGGGTGTCCAGGAAATTATTGACGGCGACAGTACATGCTCAGATTAATATGCAGGATTCGAAACTGCATAATAAATCATAGGCTTGTGCATAATTCTTTCACTGTCTTGATAGCGTAATGAATAAATGCGCGGAATTTCGGTGTGAGTATCCTAGGTTCGAGTCCTTGGAGTGCCACATGTATTTGTTGATTTCATTCATTGAGTTTAGAAGTAAAGTTGGTTGGTGAACAAATATGAATATACAGGCTACTATTCAACGATTTTATTTAGCTTAGAGAAGACCTCAGGAACCAAAGTAGTAAAATAACTTAATTATACATCTGACTTCTATAAATCTTTCCTAAGCCAAACATAATTATCTAATGATAGACACCATAGACTGTCGAAACGTGTGATAATACTCTTGGGCTTAACTAACTTTTACTTAGTCTAAGTTAAGACATTCATAAAACTTACATCATTATATCACCGAAGGGCTGGCTTATTCACTAAGTATAACTTAACCCTGTGTTCCAGAGCAAGATGACTCAATAAGCGTCTTCCCTAAGAAATAATACTGGCCAAATGTTTCCTGGTTGATTAATATATATTACAATAAAGAATTAAGAGTGAACATAATATCTGGTAATGGTCTTGTGTTATCAACATGGATTGTGTGTGTGATTCATTTGTCCTAAACCTTGCTTAGGAATATGACTACAGGTATATTCTTTATAAATAATTCACAAAATGTATTATTAATGATCACATTAAAGTGTGCTGGATACAAGCATGGTCGCAATTAGGGACTATGGATTATCTCTGCCATTTGACACAGCTCAGCTTTGCCGATAGCATTATAAGAAAAATATATGCACCACTAGTGTTGATGTACGATTATTCTTAACCTGATGTGTTTGATTTTTGACAGGGTTATTTGCAAGAGCTATTTTACAATCAGGAAGCATGTTTCGTGTAGCAAAAATACAAAATATGAACCGAGAAATTGCTCATTATACTGGAAGACACTTTGGCTGCCCTAACAATCACAGCCTTACAAGTGAAGAGTCCAGTCAACTGTTGCTTCAGTGTCTGCAGAAAGTTGATGCCAGGGACCTCACACTCTGCCATAGAGACCACATTAAGGTAACATTATCATACACCCTTGATGCCAGGGACCACACACTCTGCCATAAAGACCACATTAAGATTACACTGTCACATAACCTTGATGCCAGGGACCACACACTCTGCCATAGAGACCACATTAAGGTAAGACTGTCATACAACCTTGATGCCAGGGACCACATACTCTGCCATAAAGACCACATTAAGATTACACTGTCATACAGCCTTGATGCCAGGGACCTCACACTCTGCCATAAAGACCACATTAAGGTAACACCATCATACAGCCTTGATGCCAGGGACCACACACTCTGCCATAAAGACCACATTAAGATTACACTGTCATACAGCCTTGATGCCAGGGACCACACACTCTGCCATAAAGACCACATTAAGGTAGCACTATCATACAGGTTTGATGCCAGGGACCACACACTCTGCCATAAAGACCACATTAAGATTACACTGTCATACAGCCTTGATGCCAGGGACCTCACACTCTGCCATAAAGACCACATTAAGATTACACTGTCACATAGCCTTGCAGATACTGAAACACTTATTCGTCCAAAACGTGACTATAATATTGTTGGATCATTGTGCAATTCGATTAACTGACATATCATGAATTATATTTAATTAAAGTTAGTTACCTTCAGTATTTGATCTTTAACTGTGACCTTTATTTTCGAACAGGACAAAAATAAATATTTATCTGGCCATGACAACAAATAAATGTATATACCGGAACTGTATACACATGATAACACATAGTGTATCCAACTCATCTACTGTATTTATACACAAATATGAAAAACATTTGATTTAAACAAAATATCCTTTGAAATATTATATATTGATGTATAAACTAGCCATGTTCATAATCATGCACTTTAATGTAAATTATGACATTAACATAAATGGCAAAGCTAATATTTAACTGATCTGACATTTTGATACTGGCCTGTAACATGGATATGGTTTCTTCTTAACCCCTACTGTACTGGAGGATACAGTAATAAAAGTTCCCCCCAGTCCCAAGCAATGTGGCCAAAATGGCAAGATTGAACAACCTTCCACCTCAAGAGATGAAGGAAGACTGGGTCTCCCAGCCTTCAGAGGGTTGCATTTGAGCTGAGAAATGTTGTCATATCGAGAGCAGTGCTCAAATGGTTGTGGTACCAGGCACAGCCTGATACAGGCAGTTACAAGGAAACTACATTACTGACGGCTCCCAGCCATCGCTGGGACTGAGGAGTGACTTATCTACTGACGGCTGGTAGCCGTCGCTGGGATTGGATTGGTTAACTGCCCCATTACATACACAAATACGATATACTTAGGACAGCAGGAAAGGTGGATGTGGAGTACGATGTGAGGTAGGAAAGGAACACCTCATTAATGATCCTCTGCTAAGAGATATCGACCATCGTATTATTTAGACGCCATTTTGGTGACGTAAATATCAAACACCAATTATATGTTTGAGCATGTAGAATTTGAATACAAAGATCAAACCATATATCAAGTACCATTGTTATGGGTATGGATGGTAAAGAGAGGCTAATGACACCAATATGATGGGAGATCGGCCAATTGTGTTTATTATATAATCTCTAGGTCTCCTTATTGTGTCTTAACTTACGAGGGAAAGACTCGTTGTCAGATATGTGTGTCTTGATCTAGTGAACTGCATTATGTGTGTCGTTCATTGAACTTCATATGTCTGGGTTTTGATCTTGGTGGCTTTTAAGGTGAATGTTGGTGTACGATTAGAAACTAGAAGTGCGTTGGACTGTACCAGCGATTCAGGCATGTATACGTAATACATTGTTGGTAAAACACGTCTTAATATATGTACAGTTCTGGTCATTAATAATATACCACCCTGCAGTGATGATAATAATAAACTATGAACCTTATCTAATGAATTCTAGTAATTTTAGTGTTTGCATCTTAAGCAGTTATCAAATTAGTTCAATAGTGTAAGAAAATAAACCTACCAGAAACTCCTGTCCAAGATTATAGAAAATATGCATCTATCTCATATATTCAGAAGGTCTCTAATTTTCAGGGATTCATTCCACGTTCTCGTGTTGACGGAGACTTTCTGCCAGACCAACCGGAGAGACTTATGTTAGAAGGAAGGTACAATAAGG
This sequence comes from Paralithodes platypus, assembly GCA_032716605.1. NCBI lineage: Eukaryota > Metazoa > Arthropoda > Malacostraca > Decapoda > Lithodidae > Paralithodes > Paralithodes platypus. The sequence goes on along the minus strand of CM064480.1, from coordinate 14,914,159 downwards.
TGGATATTATGGCAGGAGTAGTGCCACATGAAGGGGGATTCACTATTCACCGTTAGGGCACGATATTGGTAAGTGTTCTGAATTAATATTCTGTGAATGCTTATATAAATATATAATTAGAATCGCTACTGATTCCAAACCTGAGATTGTCATGCATTATGCTATGTTCATAAATGTGTTACCTAATTTTTATAATGTATGCACGTATAAATGAAGGAATTTACTTACAATAACGTATTATCGTAGTGCGGCTTTAGGAGGGGAAGAACGTGTGTGGATCAGATTTCTGCAGCAAGGCAACTATGCGAGAAATATTTAGAGAAAAGTAAGGAGATATTTTGGGCTTTTATAGATTTGGAAAAAGCGTATGATCCTATAGATCGAGAAGCAATGTGGAAGGTGCTAAGGATATATGAAATTAGAGGACATTTGTTTTAAGAGCAGTCGAGATATATTATGTAGTGAGTAGACCGGGTGATAGATTAGGAAATTAGTTGAGCGAATGGTTTGAGGTAAATGTAGGTCTGCGACAGGGTTGTGTAATGTTACTGTGGTTGCTTAATGTAGATATGACAGCAAACCCTTCTCTGTATCCTCCTACTATCTCTATCTTCAGTTTAGACCCAAAAGTGGATTTTGCGTCTATGTACGCAACAATCTTGCTTTCTCTCGTGTTCCCAACTTAAAGTCATTGCACACTGACACGACAGCCCCTTCAAGACTGGCATGAACACCCACGACACATACAAATCCTGTGTCTTGCCGAATTTACTAGAGATCGCGGCGAAAATGGCTGGCATCGTTAGAGTTGTATCTCTACCTTATCTCTTCCGCACGACTTGATAAGACTCTAGCGATGCCGATACGGTGGAGAAACGAATGCTACGAAGAAGATAGGAAAAGTCGTGCAAAGGGTACACGACTAATCCACGGAAAAGATACGCCCCAAAAGACTGCGATACAACTCAGAAGAATCGTATCGGCGCCGTGAGACGTGCAACCGGATTGAGGCTAAACGCATTTGTTTTTTTGTTTTTTTGCCAACTCGACCGTTGCCAATTTTCCGCACGGAAGAGATACAGTCCGCACAGCAGGCTTACGTACCAGACGATGTTGATACATGCCATACGGCTTTGATACAGACCATACGTCTTTGATACGGACCACACGATTGTGATATGGCAAGTTTGTGATGGAGACCAGACTCACACAATTTTTTACAGTTGCCGGGGGATTCCCACAAAATTTTGAACAGCTCAAAATCTTGTATCGACCCCCGATACGTCGCTTGTACAGTGAGATTACCCACGGCTAATTTCAGATATCCACAATTATGTTGCCGATTCGCCGTAGCAGGCTGAAATTTCAAGTCGGGAACTCACCTGGAGGGGCTTTCGTGTGAGTGTGCAACGACCTTAAGATTCTTCTGAATTCTCAACTCTCTGTCTAAAGCTTTCTAGTCACTCTCAAATTAATATATCTGTGCTGTCTTTCTCTCCCCTAATTCTACTGACTATCCAAAATTCTTTGACTATCAAACTTCTAAAGTGGAACACATTCTATCCATCTCTCCTTTCGTAGAAATCTCCATCTTAGGAAATTTCAATGTTCACCACCACCAATGGCTCTCCTTTGTTTCCACTGACCAACCTGGTGAACAAGCCTACATCTTTTCTATCTTAAACGACCTAGAGCAGTTAGTCCAGCAACCCACCCGTGTCCCGGATCGCTTCGGAGATCGGCCCAACATTCTTGACTTATTTCTAACATCTAACAATTCTGCTTATACTGTAAATATTTTCTCTCCTTTAGGCTCCTCTGACCATATCCTAATATCTGTCACCTGGCTTTCTGGCGCTGCCGACAGGGAGGCTCTTCGGCATTACTTCTTTAATCTCCCATGGAATTACTTTTAATTCCGTGGCCGGGGACCCTCGGAGAGTGCTGAGTGCATTACCGAGGTAATCCTCTCGGGTATGGAAGCATACATTCCCTTTTCTTTCTCTCAGTCTAATGCAAAAATATCTTGGTTTACTCACGCTTGTTCTACTTCTGTTTGCAACAAGGAGGAAGCAATCAAACGATACCGACGCCTTTAAGACTCAAGAATCTCATTCTTCCTATGTATCTGCCCGGAATCAAGCCAAATCTGTTCTTCGACTTGCCAAACACTCTTTCATCAATAATAAATGCACTGAACTATCAAACTCTATCTCATCCCAATCTTTCTGGCATCTAGCCAAAAACCTCTCCAACAATTTTGCTTCCTCGTCTCTCCCTCCCTTTTTAACTCTGATGGCACAACCATCACTTCTTCCTCGATCCTTTGCTCAAACTTTTGCTAGAAACTCCACCTTGGATGATTCCGGTGCTCCACCCACCTCTCTCCTCTCAGAGAGATGTAGCCGGCTCAACTGGAAGCGTCAACAGCACTTCGCCCGCCGCTTGAAATTTGACCATATTTTGAGTATTAAATTGCTCATTCTTTTATTTGTTTACACGAGCTGTAGCTAAGAGCTAGTTAAACCGCCCAGTAGTTGCCTTGCATGTTATTCTGCTTTGTTTTTTGACTGATAAACCTTTGTTTATCGAGACTGCCAATTGATTACAGTTGTACCGGGGTAGTGACGATTGACGCACGATTGTAAACAAACTATTTGCTTGTTCCATATTATATTGTTCTAGCCCTTGCTGTAGTAATTTTTGCCCTCACTGTAGTTAAGTACTTAGTAAATCACCCAGTAGTTATCTTGCATGACAGTGTACCTGTATTTTTGACTGATAAACGTTTGTTTATCAAAATTATCTTTGCCAAATAAAGCGCCGCCGCCGACACCAGCACCACCTGTGTACGCATAAACAAATTAACCCTCTTCTTGTACTTTATATATCAAAGTCTAGCCATTACTGTACCTAGTTGAACTTTATATATTGGTTGATTATATACTGTATATCGCACATACTGACATTTGTTAAGATAGTTTTAATATTGGGTTAGAATCATTTAGTTACTGTGATACTTTTTATTAGCCTATTTAAGCGCATTTCAGATACTTGCCATCATATTAATAGGCCTATTACACTCTTGTCAGGGATATTACCAATTCCATGATTTTGTTGTGTCGACCACTGTATATATTAATAACTATTGTTTTTCAAGTTTCTCACTAGGTTAATTTAGCCTTCCATGCACATTTACTTTTGTACTTTCTAGTAAATCTTGTGGCATCATTTTTCTTTTCATTCCCGGTGTATTATTGACTTAATGTAAATCAAAAAATTTCAGGCTTTAATTGTACTAGAATGGAAGTGAAGTGAATACATTTATCTGAAGTGTGTTAAGTGAATAAAGTAATCTGAAGTGAGGCAAGTGATTAGAAGTGACTTCCAGTTAGTGAAGTGATTTGAAGTTTTGTTATTGCCACCATGGCTCGTGCCTGCACGACCTGTTCCGGTAGGTTTGGCCCTACCATGTTTGCCTGCCCCAAGGTTCATGTCTGCCGATTCTGCCAGCTCCGAGAAAATTTGGCAGCTAAACTGGATGAAGCTAACGTCAGGATTAACACTCTCACCAAGAAGCTGGAAACACTCCAAGAATTTTCAACGCTTAATGTAGGAGTATCATCAAATGAAGCAATTTCTACCACCGCAGCATCTTCCAACAGCCCTACACCTGATATAGCGGTACCAGCTTCAGCACCACGTCAGGAAAATTCAAGTAATGACTCTGCTCTCCCTTAGGACAACCTTCGTGTTGTGAGAAACGACGTTCGCCCCATCGCAAGGAAGATCATCACCGAAACCATGTGCCAGAACCGTTACCAGATTATTGCGGACTTAGACGAAGAAGAAGAAATAGAAGAAATTCGGTTCGTAGGAGATTTCATGGTTCGTGGACAACTTACCGAGTTCTGCGCCAGGGCACCCAGGACCAGGAAGCGCTTCTGTATTTCTGGTGGCAGTGTTGACGACGTTGCAGCTGCAGTCAACGAAGTTTCGAAGTCAGCCCCCTCAGGCACAATGTACGTCATTCATGTTGGATCTAATGACGTGCAGCGGACTCGATCGGAGGGCCTCATGCTCAAGTACCGTAAGCTGATTCAGACGTATAAGGAAAAGTCACGTAGAGTCATCATATCAGGGATTGTTCCCAGGATCGGTGTGAAGAACAGATTCTTCAACATGGCCACTAGCGTAAATCGTCGACTGGCTGAACTCTGCAGGGAGGAAAACATTGGATTCATCAATACCTGGGATGACTTCTACCGTGAAGATCATCTGTTTGTAGCGGATGGAGTTCATGTAAACCAGGTGGGAGCAGCGAGATTTGGCCGCCTGCTTCATGACGCAGTAACGGATTTTCGAAAAAGAAGCAGAGCCAACCAAGGATCACCAGGGACGAGGATCGAGGACCGTGGATCACTAGCGACAATGATCGAGGACCGAGGACTACCAGGGATGACGATCGAGGACCAAGGACCACCAGAAACGATCAGCGAGGATCGAGGACCACCAGGGAAGATGATCGACGACAGCGAGGACCGAGGATAACCAGGGACGAGGATCGAGGACAGCGAGGACCTAGGACAGACAGGTACATAAATGTAGATCGGACCAAAACCAAGAATTTTATAAAAGAAAGTTCCCTGAATTCTAAATCCACAACATTAAAGGTTCTCTATGCAAACGCTCGTAGCATGCGCAATACATTTTCAGATTTAGAGGAACTAGTGTTTACAGAAAATTACGATGTTATTGGCATAACTGAATCTTGGCTCAATACAGAAGACAGATACTTTTTAGAAGTGTATTCACTTCCCCGTTATTTAATGTTTAAAAAAAGACGAATAAATAAAAATGGAGGTGGCATTTTACTCTATATCAAAGAAAGTCTTAACCCGATCCTCTTGTCAAAACCTCAAATTGTGAACGTCGACACATCCTTTGTGCTAATGAAAAATAATAAAGGAACAAACATAATACTTGCATTAATATACAGACCTCCAGCTCAATCAGTACAAACTGACTGAGAAATTTATGAGCAAATTGCAGGCGTAAGCAACTCGCAAGATGCCGTATTTTTTGGCGACTTCAATTTACCTGTGACCAATTGGGGAGATAGTATTACTTCACACTCTGGACAAGATCTGTATGCAAACTTGCAAGAGAGTTCGCTATATCAATTTGTTAGATCTCTAACCCGTGGAAATAACGTTTCCTTGGCCTTGTACTTTCAACAAAAGAAGAATTGGTAGAGAATTTGAATGTCGGTGATGAATTTAGTAACAGCGACCATCGCACGAACTTTCTGTCTAAATTTTACTAACAACGAACCAAATAGCAGCATCGAGAAAGTCCCTAATTTCAATAAAGCAAACTTTCCTAAACTTAGAGCAATGTTTAAAGAAACTGACTGGAGCTTTCTAATTAACAATAACGATATATATACATCTTGGGAAGTATTCGCAAACACTTACCTAAAAGTAGTGCTAGACTGCATGCCATCGAAAATACGGCGTACAGGCCATAATGATAAGCCCAAATGGTGGAATAAAGAGATTTCAGACTGTTTGCTTTCTAAAAAGTTTGCTAATGATAGATTAAAATCCTCACAAAATGACGAAAAACGGGTGAGATTTGTAGAACTACGACGCAAAGCCAAAAAGTGAATTAAGCAAAGTTAAAAACCCTAGAGTTACATGTTGCGAATCAAGCTAAAACAAACCCGAAAGAATTCTATAGTTATATCAGAAAGAAAAAAAGTAGTTACTTCAACTATTGGACCGTTAGTCAATGAAAATGGAGAATACACCAAAGACGAAGTACAAATGAGTAATGCCCTCAATACCTTCTTGGCATCAGTTTCTACAACAGAAGACCTCAGTGATATCCCTACAGCATCGCCGATTCAAATTGATAATTCTGATGTTCTAAGCTATATCACCATTACAGAGAGAGACGTATTGAAATGTTTAGATAAACTCAAGGTAAATAAATCGCCCAGACCTGATACATCTCACCTAGAGTTCTAAAGGAAGCTAAGGATGAGCTCTCCAGACCACTGACATTGCTAATCAATAAATCCTTGCAGTCTGGAACTATGCCTGATCAGTGAAAGCTTGCCAACATAACACTGATATTAAAAAAGGCAGCAAATCCCTACCCAGTAACTATCGTCCAATTAGCTTGACCTCAGTTGAGTGTAAAATGCTAGAAACACTCATAAGAGACAGACTCGTAAATCACTTCTTCCACGATATCTTCAACCTCTATGATGAGAGTAAAGCTGTAGATACTATATACCTTGATTTTCAAAAGGCCTTTGACAAAGTTTCCCACAAATGTTTGCTGCTAAAACTAAAAGCGCATGGAATACAAGATGGTGTGTTGAAATGGATAGAAAATTGGCTCAGCAACAGAAAGCAAAGAGTACTCATAAACGGTAAGGCATCAAAATGGACCAATGTAAATAGCGGCCGCAACGGAGCCTTTCCCCAGAAGTTCCTGGAGAGAGAGCAGGCCTGGAGGATGAGTCATATCATCACTACACTCTGGACCAACTTTGCTAAAACTGGGTAATGTATATATTTATAATCGAGGCACTGAACCCACTGTCCTTCAGATAACTTATTCAGTTGTATAGAATATAACTTGAAACCTCTGGTATCTCAGGGTGGTCTTCAGCAGACCAGCTATAATTGTTCACACGTATTTGCTGTTTGACCCTCCCCAGTTGGTAGATATTTCAGCTCGATTGCTCAAATTTATTTGAGGTATTAGAGGCTGGGGATCGGGATATTGCGTCATAATGAATTAACTATAGTGTATTGAAAACAACAAATGTTCATGGCCTGACGATGTGGTTAGGCCTTAGGGTAAAGAACAGAAATATAATTTTAAGTTTAAATGAATCACAATAATTCTTTAACACAGCACATGTTAGTATTCCAAAGTTCTAGCCACTTGGCCTCCTAGTTATGGTGTATTAATTAAGTATGTCAATGTGTCTTGTTTAAGAAATTCCATAAAGTTTAACCTCAGGTCTCCAAGAAAGCAATAACCTATAACAACTGTATTGTTGCACACATACACACAATATTGGTTAGTGAATGTTATGCCTCGTAGTATGCGTATTTGACCTGGGTTTGGGATTAACCCCTTCAGCACGATTACGCCCTTTTCACTTTTATTTATGCTAACATTGGACGAGTTCATGCAGTTTAAGAAGGACGTATGTTATTAACATGATTTATTGAAATATTAGTTACCTCATTGCATCTTAAAGAATTATTACAAGCTGATGATAATCGTCTAATGGTAACCAGAATAAGACCAACACATTTTGTCATCGTGCTGAAGGGGTTAAACACTCGCCTCTGTACCTGCGGGTTTTGTCATTTTAATAACCAATGACAAAACCACTAATTGACTCTATGTGAGTGTGTGTTATTAGGTCATATAAATGGTACCGGTATACATATTAATGTTTTGAAGTTATCAATAGTATGTAGGACGGACTAGCTAACCCACGTGTAATTAGCTGGTTTAGACTTCCTACAAAACACCAACAGTGTAGCTAAATAATCTTTTCACATGGCTAAAGCATATAAATCACAAATATTGTTACATTGCACTATTGGTAACAACACAGAGGTCACTATCAGTAATAGTGTTGTGTTATGCTTAACATAATCGAATTAATTCATTACCTAATACATGTATTAATGTGGTTTATGAAAGCAATGTGGCAATCCAATATGTATACGCCTTTGTGATAATAAATAAACATATAATGTTGACTTTCTATGCAGCAACCCGACCCCTAACACCAGCCTTGTGTTTGTGTGGGAGCCGGTCAACCCTTACAACTTCCAGCACCTGAACCTGACCCTGAACCCCACCATGGTCCATGAACCCAACAGAGAGGTACGATAGTTCAGTATACTCACAGTCATTATAAGTTGCGTCATAGCCCCAGAATGTTAACCCTTTCAGAACACCACCACGAATTTATCATACTTATACTGTCTATCATAAGACGATTTTATTAAATGCATTATTTAACCTTCCGAGCGATATAATTTTGAAAACTGAAGAAATTAGTTCAAATAAAATAAAATTATAAACATAAATGGCTTAAAGAGACTTTAAAAAAAAGAATGGTAGATAGGCAGGATAGAAAGGGAGGTAATATTGGTAAGGAGGTAGATAGGTAGGGTAGAAAGGGGATAGGTTGGGTATAATGGTAGACACTACAGGGTAGAAAGGTAAATAGGCAGGCAGAAAAAATAGATAGGTAGAATAAGAGGCATGGTAGGCAAATAGATAGACATTATAGAAAGGCAAACAGGCAGGGTAGAAAGGTATATAAGTACTATAGAAATGTAGATAGCTAGGGTAAAAGATAGATATGCAAGGTAGAAAGGGAAGTAGGTTAGGTTGGGAGATAATGAAACAAGGAAGGAAAAGGCATAAGTAAGGCATGGAAGATGTAGGTTTGAATACCAAGGAAGAAGGATGGGAAGGCGGTAAATAACAAGCAGGGTAGGTAGGAAGGATAAATGGTTAGGAAAGGTAGGTAGGCAGCGGAGGCAGGCAGGCTGGGTAGGTAGAAAGGAAGGTTGGGTAAGCAGGGGATACAGGTAGAAGTAGACAGGATATGCAGGAAGAAAGGGTAGTTAGGCAAGGCTGTAAGATAGATAGTTAGGGAGGTGAGGCTGGAAGGCAAACAAAGTAGGCAGGGAGATAGGTAGGTAGGTAGACAGGAAAGGCAGGCAGGGTAAGCAAGGTAGGAAGGTAGCGTAGATAGACAAGGCAGAGAAATATGTAGGGTAGTTAGGGAGGGTAGGTAGACAGGGGGAAGCAGGCACACAGTCAGGGAGATAGGTAGTGTATGCAGGGGAGCAGATAGGCATGGAAGGCAAACACGAATTCTGAGTTGGTCAAGATTGCTATAGGGATGTCCTGTGGTAACCACAGTGACGTCACGCCTCTGGCAATCTTGACGTATCCCATTAGAGCGGAGACCACATTCGGCACGTACTGTTGCATGACGGCGTGCATGACGTAGGAGCACCGTCCTTCCCCGCAGGTACACTCACTCATAAAAGATAGGTACCCCCCTGAGCGAGAGAAGTAACAAAATTACTCTCAAAATATAGTGAAGCATTGCTTCTTTCATATCAGCTCCCTACTCCCTCTCACAATTCACAGTCGCCACTCCTTTTCGTGACGTTGATGGTTCAGGGCCAGTGATAACACAACTAAATAGCGTGAGGCCTTAGGACTCTCGCTCAGGGGGTACCTTTCTTTTATGAGTGATTGTACGTCACCGGGGCTCCTGTAGCAATCATAGTTTGCACGCCTATCAACATTATTACTGATAATATTAAGACGGATCACTAGGATTACCACCATGTATCGGCTCTCTGGTGGATTATCAGGGTCACAAGCACAGATCGTGAATGTGTGACAGGCCCTTTAATTAAAACCTCAAATACAACATAACGGTATTCCACTCACTCGTAAGTGCATTATTACCTCAAGTAGAACATAAGTCTATTCCTCGTAAATTAATTACTATCCCAAGTTGAAAATACAATATTTCCCTTCACACAAAAAAAATACCCATGTTGAAGTTATTTTTTAGTTGTGTGGAGTTTTTTTAATATACCCAACAGAGAATTAACACATAATGTTAAACTTGCATACGATCAACAATATGAATGTAAATTTACACACAACATTAACAAAGGAGTACAAAGGAGTACAAAGGAAATCAAGCAACAACAGTTCTAGTGACCCTTCTAGGCTGCTTGTCCTCCAAAACACTGAGGATCAAGTGTCCAAACAGTGGTTTAGAGTTGGTAAGGGAACATTGGAAAGGGAACTACTGCCCTGGAACTAATGTCCGTGGCAGGATTATGAAGTTAGTAGGGGACAGATGGGTTAGTAACTGACGGGGGGATAAAATAAAGTTATTCATTTACAAACGCAGTCAGTCGCGGGTTTGATGCGAGATATTTGTCTAAGGGAGTTTAAATGAATCAACGGTGCTGCAGTCTATAACGTCTCGGGGAAGCCCATTCCACAAGTTGACAACTCGATTGAAGAAGAAATTCTTAGATTCGTGTGAGTTAAAAGATTTACCAATAATTTTGCAACCGTTTCCCCGCGTGTAATTAGATTGGTCGATAGTGAAGTACTTACTACAGTTCATATTGTCAATGCCTTTGATGATTTTGAACACTTGAATTAAGTCACCTCTTAATCTGCGCTGGGTTAAAGGAAATAGATTTAATTATCTAAGACGCTCTTCGTATGGTTTGTTCTTTAGGCTAGGAATCATTTTGGTAACTCTACGCTGAACTCGTTCCAGCTTGTTTATATCTTTTTGGTAATAAGGGCACCAGGATTGAACGCAGTACTCCAGAAGAGGGCGGACTAAGGAATTGTAATGGGTTAGGATAACTTCTTTGGATTTATGCTCAAATGACCTGCCTATAAAGCCAATTATTTTGTTTGCCTTCTTAACAACTTCTGAACATTGTTGACTCTGTTTTAGGTTACTCGATATTGTTACTCCCAGATCGGTTTCTCTGTTTACATTCTTAAGCTGAGTGCCATTCATCGAATAGTTTGCTTTCTCATTTAGGTATCCGATATGTAGTACTTTACATTTATCCGCATTGAAACTCATTTGCCAAATTTGGGCCCAACATGACAATTTATCTAGATTGTGTTGCATATCGTCAACTTGTTCTTTTGAGAGTACGCTATTTGCAATTTTTGTATCGTCAGCAAATTTTGAGATTGTACAGGTGTGACCCTCATCTATGTCGTTGATGTAAATTAGAAAGAGAATTGGTCCTAGTACCGATCCCTGGGGTACCCCGCTACTTACATTGGTCCATTTAGATGCCTTACCGTTTATGACTACTCTTTGCTTTCTGTCGCTGAGCCAATTTTCTATCCATTTCAACACACCATCTTGTATTCCATGCGCTTTTAGTTTTAGCAGTAAACGTTTGTGGGGAACTTTGTCAAAGGCCTTTTGAAAATCAAGGTATATAATATCTACAGCTTTACTCTCATCGTAGAGGTTGAGGATATCGTGGAAGAAGTCAAAGAGGTTTGTTAAACAGGAACGTTTTTTACAAAAGCCGTGTTGAGTATCTTTAAGTAAGTTATTTGCCTCTAAGTGATTTACGAGTCTGTCTCTTATGACCGTTTCTAGCATTTTACATACAATTGAGGTTAAGCTAATTGGACGATAGTTACTGGGTAGGGATTTGCTGCCTTTTTTTAATATCGGTGTTACGTTGGCTAGCTTCCACTGATCAGGCATAGTCCCAGACTGCAAGGATTCATTGAATAGCAATGTGAGTGGTTTGGAGAGCTCATCCTTAGCTTCCTTTAGAACTCTAGGCGAGATTGTATCAGGTCCAGGCGTTTTATTTACCTTGAGTTTATCTAAACAATTCAATACTTCTCTCTCTGTAACGGTGATATTGCTAAGAACATCTGAATTATCAATCTGAATCGGCGATGGTGTAGGGATGTCACTGAGGTCTTCGATTGTAAAAACTGATGCAAAGAAGGTATTGAGGGCATTACTCATTTGTACTTCGTCTTTGGTGTATTCTCCATTTTCATCGACTAACGGTCCAACAGTTGAAGTTACTACTTTTTTCTTTCTGATATAACTATAGAATTATTTCGGGTTTGTTTTACTTTGATTCGCAACATGTAACTCCAGGGTCTTTTTACTTTGCTTAATTAACTGTTTGGCTTTGCGTCGTAGCTCTACAAATTTCACCCGTTCTTCGTCATTTTGTGAGGATTTTAATCTATCATTAGCAAATTTTTTAGCAAGCAGACAGTCTGAAATATCTTTATTCCACCATTTGGGCTTATCATTATGGCCTGGACGCCGTATTTTCGATGGTATGCAGTCTTGCACTGCCTTAAGGTAAGTGGTTGTGAAACACTCCCAAGATGTATTTATGTCGTTATTTTTAGTCAGAAAGCTCCAGTCAGTTTCTTTAAGCTTTGATTTAAGTTTATGAAAATTTGCTTTCTTGAAATTAGGGACTTTCTCAATGCTGCTATTTGATTTGTTACTAGTAAACTTTAAAATGAAAGTTATCGTACGATGGTCGCTGTTACTGAATTCATCACCAACATTCAAATTCTCTATTAATTCTTCTTTTGTTGCGAGTACAAGGTCAAGCACATTATTACCACGGGTCGGAGATTGTACAAATTGAAAAAGTGAACTCTCTTGCAAGTTAGCATAGAGGTCGTGTCCAGAGTGTGAAGTAAGAATATCGTCCCATTTAGTCACGGGTAAGTTGAAATCGCCAAGAATTACGGTATCTTGTATGTTAGCTATTTCTGCAATTTGTTCATAAATTTCACTGTCAGTTTGCACTGATTGAGCTGGGGGTCTGTATAATAAAGCTAGTGTTATTTTAGTTCCTCGTTTATTATTTAATAGTACGTAAGATATGTCTATATTCGCAATTTGAGGTTTTGACATTAAGACGGGATTAAGACTTTCCTTTATAAAAAACAGAACTCCTCCTCCATTTCTATTGATCCGACTTTTTTCAAACATTGTATAACCAGGAATCGTATATTCGGCTAAAAAGTCTCTGTCTTCCGTATTTAACCAAGATTCTGTAATGCCGATTATATCATAATGTTCTGCAAACACAATTTCCTCTAGATCTGAACATTTATTTCGTATGCTACGAGCATTTACATAAAACACCTTAAGAGTATTAGAGTTGGATGTTACTGATTGTGCATTGTCTGAATTTTCAGTTCGTATTTGACTTACACTACCCCCGGGTGCCCCCGGTTGACCCCGTTTTTTTGAACGGAAATTCTTGGCTGCATCGTTCAGCAGACGACCAAGACGTGCAGCTCCTACTTCATTGAGATGTACACCATCTCCTGAAAACAAATATTTATCATAGTAAAAATGATCCCACGTGTCGACAAAGCCGATGTCCTCCTCCCTGCAGAGTTTGGCTAGTCGGCGATTTGTACTGGTAGCTATGTTGTAGAATCGGTTTTCTACATCAATCCGGGAACAATTCCTGAAATTAAGATTCTATTAGATTTTTCCTTGAAGGACCTGATCAGCCGCCGGTACTTGCAAAGTAGTTCCTCTGACCGCGTCCGTTGGACATTGTTAGATCCAACGTGGATGACGTACGTAGTGCTTGCGGGGGCGAGCCTGGAAACCTCTTCCACAGCCGCAACAATGTCGTCCACGCCGCCACCTGGGATACAGAATCGCTTTTTGGTCCTGGGTGCCCTGGCGCAGAACTCGGTTAATTGGCCACGGACCATAGAGTCGCCCACAAGCCGAACTTCTTCCGTTTCCTGTTCCTCGTCAATAGCAAGAATTTTGAAGCGGTTTTGGCATGTTGTCGGGATGACCTTCCTGGTACTGGTACTGGGATGCACATTGTTTCTCACTAACTAAAAGTTGTCCTGGGGGGGAGTTAGAGTAGAGTCATTATTATTTTCTGCAACATCTAAGGTAGCTGCTGGTGTGGGTACCGGTACCGGTACTGTATGCACTGGAATGGCGGTTGACATTGTAGTGGTTTCTTGGGCCGAGGGCACTCCTACGTTGAGTGTGGCAAATTCTTGAAGGGATTCAAGCTTCGTAGTCAGGGCATCGATCTTGCGGTGAGCTGCATTCAATTCATCCGCAATCTTCTCTCGGAGCTGGCAAAATCTACACATTTGGACATCAGTATCAACAAACATGGTAGGGCCAAATTTACCGGAACAACTCGTGCAGGTTCGTTGCGGCGCCATGACGATATAATCACAATATGCCTGGAAATCACACAAATTTATGTTAGCAAAATGGTACAATTAAAGCCTGAAAATCACAAAAAATTTATGTTAGCAATGTGATACAATTAATTCCTGAAAATCACACAAAATTTTGTTAGCAATATGATAAAATTAATATGCCTGTAAATCACAAAAAATATGTTAGCAATAGAACACAATTTATGCCTGAAAATAAAACAAAAAATTATGTTAGCAGTATGACACAGTTAACCCTTCTTTAGCGGCCTATGCGGTTTATTTATATGTACCGCCCAGCGGGGTGTTTTTAGCCAAAATAGGGCTGTTTACGTGATCATTTTCATGCCTAAATAAGACCCAGAACGTAAAACAAGTATCTATCCCTGAAAGGGCATAAACAGAGCTTTCGAATGACACCATAACGATCCTTGTATGATGGATAGTTTTCTTGCAATAACCGTGCAACTCGAGTGCAAAAAGCATGTAATTCGGTACTTTCCCCATATAATTCAGTATGTAGCGAGTGAGAGAGGGAGGAGGGAGCTGAGATTCGTGTCAGTAGGTTCGCCGCGGTGGTCTGGAGCAGTCATACGCTCGCTAGTCTCCTGCCACCACATGTCTCTCTCTCTCAGCAACATTACGTGCTGAAATTGCCACTCGACCTATGTCGAGCGCCGCCACATAGTCCAGCTTTATTAAAAACGACTTATGTGGTGAGCCGCTTTTTAAGGGTTAAAGCCTGAAAATCACAAATGGACTAGAAATTTGTTACAAAATTTACGGGAAAAAAACAAAAAGTGGGAGAGGGTTAATGTAGCGTAGTGAGAAAACTGGAAAACAGTATACAGTACAGTAACAACAAGTATTTGTTAGCAATATGGTACAATTAATGCCTGTAAATCACAAACAAAATATGTTAATCACAAAAATGATGTTAGCAGTATGACACAGTTAAAGCCTGAAAATTGCAAATGGACTAGTAATTTGTTACAAAATTTACTGGAAAAAAAGTGGGAGAGGGTTAATTTAGCCTAGTGAGACAACTGGAAAGCAGTATACAGTACAGTAACACAAAATATTGGTTAGGAATATGGTACAATTAATGCCTGTAAATCACAAAAAGAATATGTTAATCACAAAAAGAATATGTTAGCAATAGAACACAATGTTATGCCTGAAAATAAAAATAAAATTATGTTAGCAGTATGACACAGTTAGGCTAAAGCCTGTATATTAGTTTATACAGTGGTCGACACAATAATAATTATAATGGAGTTAGTAATATCCCTGGCAAGAGTGTGAGAGCCCTATTAATATGGTGACAACTTACAAGTATGTGAAATGAGATTAATAAATAGGCTATCAAAAAGTATCAGTAACTAAATTATTCTAACCCAATATTAAAACTATCTTGACAAATGTTAGTGTGTGCGATTTATATAGATAACCAAGATAAAAAGTTCAACCAAGTACAGTATTGGCTAGACTTTGATATATAAAATACAAGAAGAGGGTTTGTTTATGCGTACACAGGTGGCGCTGGTATCAGCGGCGTCTCTACTAACTTGACAAATATAATTTTGAAAAACAAACGTTTATCAGTCAACTACAGTACAATGTCATGCAAGATAACTACTGGGTGGTTTGCTAAGCACTTAACTACAGTGAGGGCTAAAATATCTACAATAAGTGCTACAACTTTATAATATGAAACAAGCAAGTAGTTTGTTTACTTTAGAGCGTCGGTCGTCACTAACCGGTACAAATGTAAACAAAAGCAGTCTCGATAAACAAACGTTTATCAGTCAAAAACACAGCAAAATTACATGCAAAGCAACTACAGGGCAGTTAAGCTAGAGCTTAGCTACAGCTCATGCAAACAAATAAGGGGATGAGTAATGGAGTACTCAAGTTATGGTCAAATTTCGAGCAGCGAGAGCGAAGTGCTGTTGGCGGGTTGGCGCGTCGGGCTCGAGTGGAAATATAACCCATAATAGGCAACCGTCCTCAATAGAGGTTTTTCTGGTGCACTGCAACCGTCCTCAATCCATAGCATAAACAAATCTTAAAAAACACCCCAGTGGTACTCAAAACAAAACAAAGCAATCTGTGATTAGGTGAGATAATTCCCATCCATTATTTGCTACCACTCCTACATGTGTCCCAACCCCCCAACCCCCTGCCCTTCCTTCCCCTCCTTGTCAATTATCAGCTATTTTTCCTCTTATTCCCCCTTTTATCGGGTAATTTTTGGCACAAGTTTCCCTCACACTGTCTCTTTAACACGGCGAGGCAGTTAGAGATCCTTACAACAGAGTGATCTCTAGTGCAGGGCCTCAGTGTTGCTCTACAGCTTGGAGAGGGAGGATGTACGTCCCCCCAGCTCTCACCTCATGATACGGCCTTGCAGCTATAATACGTCTTTTTCACCCCCCAAATGCTATTCCCACTTCTTTTATTGCTCTTAAATGTTCATATGTTCATAATAAAAGCAAAATAGGTGCATATGGATAAGTAATAATTATATATATGGTACTATGACGATTTTTGTCAGAATAGAACCAATTACCTTCGCTTGGCGGGAGGGTTTGAACTACCATAGCTTC
Source organism: Paralithodes platypus (assembly GCA_032716605.1). NCBI lineage: Eukaryota > Metazoa > Arthropoda > Malacostraca > Decapoda > Lithodidae > Paralithodes > Paralithodes platypus. Next base: position 14,897,714 of record CM064480.1, on the reverse strand, counting down.
GCAGTTTATGAGTTAATGGTATTTGTTTTATTTGTTGTATGAAGATATACTTATCAATATAACCGTCGTGGTGATGGACTGGTCTATCAGAGTAAGAGCTGAGCAATCTCTGCCATACCCATAGCTTACTCTGACTGTTCCTTTTACATATACTGTATATCTTCTAGATCTCAAGTGACGGTGTCTTTTCCGTGGATTGACCTCCCTACTGCCAACCTAGAGGTTGGCAGATTGGGAGCCACATTTTTCCCTTGCCCCTCAACTTTCCCTTCATAATTGCTGAGGGGCACAGGGCCTTGGGTGGGGATTTGGTTTCCCGGTCGTTTCTGCACCCTCCTCAGCTCCCTGCCTTGGAATAGCTTCGATCACCCGGGCTTTGTTAGTGGTAAGCAGAGAGGGTTTTGTGACGGCGCTCATTGATGGCCTTGGCCTTGCTCGGGACATTGGGGTTGTTTGGCCAGACAGTCTGGGGAACAACAACAACAACCGACAAAGTCTTTAATATTAATTTATTGTGTATTGCATTAAAATATTTTGTGTGTCACTTCACTAAATTTCAAAACAAAGCAATGCCACAAATTTGGAGCGTTAATGTAAATTCATTAACAAAATCAGTATTACCGGGAAAATTATATACTGGGAACAATGGTAAATCGAATACACAGGAGGAATCCAGCATCTGGTAATTATTTCTGGCACCTATTTCTAACATTTAATCAGTAGGACGCGATAGTACAAATTACACCACTTTGCTATGTAGGTATATTTGAGTGTACACAATATAATTAGTTTATTATAATTAGTTAATTATCCATTTTCAAATTGCACCTAACGCCATCTGGATCTCTTGGCGGTACTATTTAGAAAGGTTCTATGAAAGATGTTTTAGAGATTACGCTCTAAAGGCAATTTTGTCTTAATTTGCCTGACAATTCACGCTGCAGGGAAATTTAATTGAAAATATGAGAAATAATTTTCTTTTAGTAACTCACTATGAACTATAATAGGAGAAGAACAGTGCGGTTTTAGGAGGGGAAGAGGGTACGGGGATCAGATGTTTGCAGTAAGACAGTTATGCGAGAAGTATTTAGAGAAGCATAAGGAGATATTTTGGGCTTTTATGGACTTGGAAAAAGCGTATGATCGTGTGGACCGTGAAGCAATGTGGAAGGTGTTAAGGATTTATGAAATAGGAGGAAATTTGTTAGAAGCAGTTAAGAGTTTTTATGAAGGGAGCAGAGCATGTGTGAGAGTAGGAAATGGTGAGTTGAGTGAATGGTTTGAGGTAAAGGTAAGTTTGCGACAGGGTTGTGTAATGTCACCATGGCTGTTTAATATGTTTATGGATGGTGTGGTGAGGGAGGTGAAAAGGAGAACTATGGGAAGAGGATTGGGTTTAGTAGGAAAGAATGGTAGAGATTGGGAGTTGAATGAGTTGCTGTTCGCTGATGACACAACATTGGTGGCGGATTCTGATGAGAAACTGCAGCGGGTAGTCAAAGAGTTTGGTGTGGTTTGTGGAAGGAGGAAACTGAAGGTGAACGTCAATAAAAGTAAAGTAATGGTGTGTAATAGGGGAGAGCATAGGGTGAATCTAGATGTGAGGCTGGATGGGGAAATATTGGAACAAGTAGAGTGTTTTAAATATCTAGGAGGAACGATAAGCAGGAGTGGAGGTATGGAAGTGGAGGTAAAACAGAGAGTGTGTGAAGGAAGGAAGGTTTTCGGAGCAATGGGAAGTATGTGAATGACGAGAAATCTCGGAGTGAAAGTAAAAAGTGCACTGTATCAAGGAATTGTTGTGCCAACAGTGATGTATGGGGCTGAGACATGGGCTCTGAAGAAAAAGGAGAAAATAGGGCTGGATGTGATGGAGATGAGCTGCTTTAGGAGTATGTGTGGAGTTACTCGTAGAGACAGATTGAGGAATGAAGAGATACGTAGGAGAGTGGGGCAGCAGGAACATTTGTCAGCCAGAGTGGACAGAAGGGTGCTGAGCTGGTATGGTCATGTTGAACGAATGGGAGATGAAAGGCTTACAAAGAGAATATGTGAGTCAGGTACAAGGGGAGATAGAAGGGCAGGAAGACCCCCATTGAGATGGAGAGACTGTGTAAGAAAGGCTTTGGATGATAGAAGAATGACTATAGATCAGGCAGGGGAAGTGGTGATGGACAGGAGTGAATGGAGAATGCTTGTGAATAGTTGAGTGAACACGTGGTCATTTGGAGTAAGGGGTCGGGCGCAAGTTGGACTAGATAATAGTCCATCAGGCACCTGGCCCGGGGAGACGATTAATATGAAGGGTGCGCCTGGAAGTGTGGTGGGAGGGCTTGTGGCTTTGGCTCCGCTGCAGGTCTGCCTGCCGAGATCGGAACCTCTCCGGGTGGTCGGGGGCCGGGGGAGTGCTGGAGCGACCTTGGTGACCCTGGTCTCTGGGTCTTCTCCTGGGTGGCCTGGATGTGTGTGAGTTTGTGCTTTTTATCTGTGTTTATTTGTTGTTTTATGTTGTTTTTGTGTTTTCCCTGTTCTTGCTCTGTCTTAAGTCGGCTACCCTCAAAATGGGGATTGGGCCTGAGCATATAGATAGATAGAACTCACTATGATGGTTCTTACAATCAATATATATATTTGAAGTAAAAGATGAATTATTCTAAACATTTATACATAGGTATGACATTTCTAACCATTATTTACATACGAATACGGTAACACAGACAAGAGCTACGAGCAGCAAAATATGTTATTTCTTAACAAAATAACCTTAATTTAAGGTTTACCAGTGTTATCGTGGTTATACAGCGACCAATGTTTATATGTGTACTTCTGAATACTATTATTTAGTGTAATCAATCAATAATTACTTCAGAAATCCTTTTTGAAATTAGTATGCTCTATCAACGAATTGTCGTTTGTATAAAAACAATTTCGGCTCATATGTTATCTCGTTTATGAGTATTCCTAATATATATATATATATTAGTTGTATTATTTAGATGCGCAAAAGAAACAGGGTGATCAGCATGGAAGTGAAGAAGTCCTTGCATGATAGTGTGGTAATCCCGACATTGACGTACATGAGTGAAGCATGGACGTTGTTGGAGAGACACAAACCAAGAGTGAGAGTGGTGGATATGAGTTTTAAATTGAGAAGTGCATACAGAGTTACATGGAGGGATAGACAGACGAATGAGGAAGTACGAGAGCGGTGTGGTGTGGATGTAGATGTGCTGGAAAGTTTGAAATGGAACACCTTCAGATGGTTCGGCCATGTGGAACATATGGGAAGCGAGAGAATGTCTAAGAAAGTGCACGAGAGTGAAGTGGAAGGACAGAGGGGGAGAGGTAAACTGAGAGAGAGGTGGAAGGATGGAGTTAAAAAGTATATGCGTGAAAGCGGTGCTGGATGGAAGGAGGGGCATCAACTGACTGGGAACAGACATGCATGGGAGCGATTCATTCCAGTCCACCCCTTCGGGGATCTCGGCGTCCGACAATAGATAGATAGATAGACTATAATATTAGCAACATTTCTGATTTTTTTCTGAAAAAACAAATGCAAAATGTTAAGACTACCAAATCTCGAAAGTCGGCCTACTCTTCTTCTTTCGTCATTAATTGGTTGTGCGGATGTTATGAACAAAGGATAAGGAAAGAATGAAATAGACTAAAATTGGTTAATGTAGAAACCAAATGATGGCAGATTTATAATCGGTTGTATTTCAACTGGCAGTAGCAGCTACCGCCAGCTAGGTTTTCGATACTTAATGGAAACATATGAAACTACTATGTCTCTGCATCTAAGACCAAGTTTATAATTAATGAACACCATATTTCACTACAAAATCTTTAAACAACTGAAAAATCATACCCACAAACAGGACGGACAGTGCTCTACAACTGCACTACCATCTTGGTAGTACAGTGGTAGAGCACTGTCGTCCTGTTTATGGGTCCCAAGTTCGATTCTTAGCAGTTGCAATCATTCATTATTTATTAACCCTACAATGTGCATCGTGTAAGTGGTTAGATGTTAAGGACGTTTGTAGAATACAATGATATTTTATAATGTCGTGTTCATTGGTATTTCTTTCATTTATACAGTATATATATATATATATAGATATAGTATATATACAGTATATGTTACAGGGAATCTTCGTAATCAGATATTTCAAGAAATCCCTAGTGAATTCGTGAAATAGAACTATTCCATATATTTCAAGTTGCATTTTATACAGTTATGTGCTGTAAATGTTTGGTTACGTTAAATTTTGCCAAGCTAGACAAATCTATGATTAATATATATCTCATTAATTCATGTACTAACATTTGAAAGTTAATTTGTATCTTCTTATGATATTAACCCTTCTTTAGCGGCCTATGCGGTTTATTTATATGTACCGCCCAGCGGGGTGTTTTTAGCCAAAATAGGGCTGTTTACGTGATCATTTTCATGCCTAAATAAGACCCAGAACGTAAAACAAGTATCTATCACTGAAAGGGCATAAACAGAGCTTTCGAATTACACCATAACGATCCTTGTATGATGGCTAGTTTTCTTGCAATAACCGTGCAACGCGAGTGCAAAAAGCAGGTAATTAGCCACTTTCCCCATACAATTCAGTATGTAGCGAGTGAGAGAGGGAGGAGGGAGCTGAGATTTGTGTCAGTAGGTTCTCCGCGGTGGTCTGGAGCAGTCATACGCTCGCTAGTCTCCTGCCACCACTTGTCTCTCTCTCTCAGCAACATTACGTGCTGAAATTGCCACTCGACCTATGTCGAGCGCCGCCACATAGTCCAGCTTTATTAAAAACGACTTATGTGGTGAGCCGCTTTTTAAGGGTTAAGATCGGAAAGATACATAGTAGTTTGGTTAAACTGAACCTAACCTAACCTATCCACTATAAGATATCCTAAATATAGGATGTGGTATGAAAAATAGTTTTGAAATTAAATATATAATTTTACGAGTTCACTAGGAATTTCGTGAAATATATATATATATATATATATATATACATATACTGTAATATACTGTATATAGCCTCTGTCTGTTTTATCAGGGACGTGATTTCTTGGAGACCCTTCTTATGCCCCTTTCCCACTGGTGAGACAAGTCACGATTTTCGTCGCCGACACCAATAAATTGGCACATTCGTGACATGTCTCAACACCTCTCATGAACAATCGTTTGACTCTCAAGGCCTCGCAAGGGCCTTCGCAAATGTTTGCACAGTTCAAAATTTTGGACGAGGACTCACGAGGATTGGTTACCCTCGCAAGCATCGTCGAGCATCGCCGAAGGGATCTGCAAGGGTATCTGCGATCATCTGCGACATCGGCGAGACATCGCGGAGGGTTTCGCATAAAAAAAACTTTGCAACGCTGCATGGATGCTCACCGATGCTCTCAGATGTTCCGAGAACATCGAGAACATCGACGATGCCAAAGAGAACCTTCGGTGAGGTGGGAGAAAAATAAAATAAAAACGAGGAGGGAGAGCAAGAGAAAACAGCGAGGTGGGCTCAATGTTTACGTTACGGCTTAGCCTAATTGAGCCCACCTCGCTGTTTTCTCTTTCTCTCCCTCCTCGTTTTTTTTTCTCTTTCTCTCCCTCTCTCTTTGCCGGATTCTCTTTGGAATCCGTTCGGCCCGTTCAGCCTACTTTTTTAAGACATTTACCCCCATCCAGGTTTCAATATTTTCCTGGTGAGCAGTAGCGAGCCAACTTATATATATTTTTGTTTTTGGGTCGTTTTTCTGGTCCCCTTTCTTCCTCATGGTTAACCCCATTAGTTTTCATATTTGGGGGATGGTGGGGGAAAGGTAGAAGGGTAATTGACTCGTGTTACAAATATGAAGCCGATTGGTGAGGTAGTTTCGCCACCACGGATTTTCTTTTTTTTTCCTTTTCTTCGTACGGATACGCTGGAAGTGGGTGGTCGGAGGGAGGTGGGGGTGTGGTGGGGGGACGACAGAAGGGTCGGGGACTTGTCACACAAATATGGAACCGATTGGTTTAGTCGTTTCGCCGCCACATATTTTCCTTTTTTTTCTTTGTGAGGCGACCGATAGTCAGCGAGTGGGTGGGGAGAGGGGGTTGTGTTGGTGGTGGCAAGAAGCCAGAAAGGTAAGGTACACGTGGTACAAATATGAAAGCCATAGGTGCAGTCGTTTCGCTGCTACGATTGTTTTTCGGCGAGTCCGTATATATACGGACCTGGCACTGGGCGTGACAAGACCCTAGTCCGTATATATACGGACCTGGCACTCTGGGTGGTTTAAGACGTTTACCCCCATCCAGGTTTCAATACGCCGAACCATCGCTTAAATCACCGAAGACGTCGCAGAACATACGGCGAGTTTTCTTTCATCCTCGCATGATTTCGCAAGATATTTTTGAAAATGTGACATGCCTCGCAGAGGTCAGCGGCGAAACATCGCTCACATCGCCGATAACGTCGCAGAAGGTCGGCGATTGCGTCGCCGACATCGGTGACATCTTCGCTGAGTATAATTTATCATCTGTTTGTAACGGTCAAAATCGTGAACGTCGCACATATTATTGCGAATTTGACAAAACTAAGTCATCGGCGACGAAAATTGTGACTTGTCTCACCAGTGGGAAAGGGGCATCAGATCAGAAGAAGTATTGAGGGATAAGCCTTTACAACGGCACCTAAATTACCGAGCACAATATGGTTCTCAATCCATACAAAATCATCTTTCCTTCCCGTCACTCCGGTCCCGTGAATCCTGCCTGTGTGACGAGTGTTGAAGATGAAGCCATGGCTACTTATCAACATTGCGAACTTTAGTAGGAGTTAGTACAGTAGGATAAATTACTTCTGGGTTAACAAGCATGGGAAGAGATAAACCAACTAGGTTAGTAAATCGAAAGAGTTCAAGACGTTCATTAGGTTTAGATTGTTTTACTTTATGATGAGGTCCAATGAATTACCTGTGAAATAAATTGTAATAGGGCTGAACTCTGAGGAGATGTTAGTAATTACGGCAATGTGCTGATGTGAGGGAAGTGTATGGATGAGTGAACTCCTAACTTTGCAGTGATCAGATACCTGATACATGCCGTGAGCATGAATTACATTTCTTGAATCTAGACAAACAAAGGAAACTTGGGTCTGATTCGGAAAATACAAAAAAAAAAATATTTAGCAAGTGTTAATAAAACACTGGAAGCTGAAAAACCGGTTCTTAAGAAAAGTCTTTCAATGAACCAGAGTCAGTCACAGTTGTTTGTGTCAAGGTAAGTTAGAATGCAGCTTTGTTCCGGGACAGGAAGGAAAATACATACTTAGGACACAAATATAGGTAAAGATACAAGGACCTACATGCATCAAGAGCGTCTTTGTTAGTCACAGTCACAAGTTGAAGGTCGTCAGAGATGAGCATCATGTCTGCTGTGTCAGTCACTGTTAGTAGCAGTTCGTCAATGAGAAACGGGAATGGGATAATACTCCATGCATTGAACGTGTGTGAGGACTGGAACGGGATGTGGACTATAATGGATGAGTGTGTCCGAACTGCTTTCATTAGCGGGTAATAGAATTCACAGTTGTCTAACTCAAATAGCGGAATCAGGGCAAATTTTTCTTTCGTTATTTCAATTGAAGTACGGAGATGTTCAACAGGCAAGAGGTCAGTGGTGACCCGACTAACGGCATCATCAACGAGATACGTCAAGACTGTTTGGGTCCTGTCGATGAAATCCTCAGCATATTCATTCATAGGTTGAAGGATCTCGGTTAGTTACATGTCATGCGCGCATCAGAAAGGAGGAAATTAACCACCTGTGTCAAGTTATTCATGTTTGCTATCACCGAATTTAACACTTAAGACGCGGTGTGCATCATATGACGGGCGAGAGATAAATGGCCTATCCTCCGGTGCCCGACATATGACGGGCGGCATTCTGAGCACATTAGGGGCTCTGAGAGAGAGTCCGCGCATTGGGAGGACGATAGGCGGGCTCTGACCGCTCGGCACCACCACTGGGCCGTGTCTGGGAGCACCGCCGCCTCCCTACAAACACCTGGTCTCGCGAGACAAGGAAAAACTACTGAAGTTACCCTATTTAGGGTATTTTCACCTCCGGTTGCGCGATCGCTACAGGATAACCCGTGGTCGTACAAGGATGATTCAGGTGTCATTGGAAAGCTCTATTATCGCCCTTTCACAGATACATAATTGTATCACACTCTGGCTCTTGTTTGTGCATGAAAAAGAGCATGGAATGAAGCTCGTTTTTGGTAAATATACCCGCCTGGCAGCTAGTCATGTCAACAAATGGCCCCGGGGCATCCTTAAGGGGTTAAAGAATGCATCACATCCGTCATGGCTTTCGAGTCGTAGCTCAAGACTCTATTCAAGGCTTTTGATGCGTTCACCAAGACGGTGAGTCTTTTCCAGCTTTTCAACATCAGAAGCCTGGCAGTTCAAGAGAGCTCATGGGAGAGTAGGCCAACAAAATTCAAAAGTCCTCTTTCAACACGCTGAGAATGAGTGTGTTTGGCCACCTGGACATGGTCGATGGTCACCCTACGATTGATTCTAGCGTTAGCTCGTTGGAGCGTAACTGTAAGTCGCAATTCACGTGTCATAGTTTGATTCGCTAGCAAAAATGTGAATGTAGAGTGTAATCTATCTAGGTAACATTGGAGTAACCTATAATCACTAGAGAGGTGAAGGAGTTCTCCAAATTCATACTGAACTGCTACGATATCTTCCGCAACTAGAACTCTTCCTATTTGGGCTACAAGGGCGCCGGGCTTCAGCAATGGAGGCTATGTTGTATCAGCCACTATTAAGGTTCCAAGCAGAAGAAGGGCTTGTACTAACCAGGCTATCTTTCTCGGGAGAAAGGCTAATATCCTGTTAGCAGGATGTACTAACAGAATACTTCACTCAACTAGTAGGATGTACTAGGTTGAATGGCTTGCTCTGTTAGACATATGACATTAACAAAACGAGGATCCTCTCTGCTGCAGAACAGAGTTTTTGCCTGTATGCATTGGTGTCTGTGGAGGCAGTTGGTGGAGGTGCAGTTTGCACCATGGAAAGAGAGAGAACACGTATTCTATGGTCATTGACGGAGAGTTCAGGACTCACACGTTTTTAACCTGTCACCGTTGGATTACTTCTCTCTTGTTAGTGGTAGGGTCTAGAACAGTAAAATTGTTGCTGGATGCTTATCCAGAAATCAGATAGGGCCTGTTAAATTTTTGGTTATAGACACATTACCTTGTCACCGACTTGAAGAGTGACTCTTTGTGTGCTCTTCGGTGTTGTTTCCGTATCATTTCTACACAGGATACCTGTAAATGATCTCATATTTGACTGGATCTTTCTAAAGACTTGCAGTTGTCTTTTAGCATAGTCCTCTAGATTGTAGACTGGAGTGCAAGGTTTTGGCAGCAGCTCATATGGCAGAAACTTGTTTTGGCCATAGACAATGTAGTTTAGCGTCTTACCTGTGGAGGAGTTTAACTCCCTAAAAGTGGGCATGCTTGTTTAAATGACCGAAAACAAGTTTCATTTCATTCTCTTTTTCATGCATAAGCAAGAGGCAGATGTTACGACCGGGACTCGTATAAAACAAGGGCTCTTAATCATTGGACTAGAAAGGCACACAGCCACAACGGTAACACTAGATCCAACCCTCTAACTTATAATGCCGGCGCACAAAAACACCTATACCCTCCAGAGTTAAATCTGCGATAGCGGGGTATCCTATAACTCGGTATAAATGCACTACTACTACAGGCTGATGATCTCTGATACAGCCTGATCACAACAACATACAATTACGTTAATAATGTATACAAGGAAAAATATAGAGAGCTTAATTAAATCACTGAAATGATTTAATGCAAACAAGAAGAAGGTATAATTAAAGTTACTATAAACAATAATAAACTGTCACTCCTATATAAAGCCTCCTCTAGCGGGTGCTCTGTGGCCGTTTTGGGCCTTTCTGACTGCTATATCAACCATCAGTATGAAAGGAACTGTATTGCGCCGAAAACTAGGTGGAAATCGCTACACAATGACGCCACATACAGCTACGTAGCACTCGTGGAGCACTGACAGTGTTACCTCGAAGATGGAAGTTTAGCTGATTTTGCTACCTTGCTCACTTTTAGCGAACTATTGGTTACACTGTCATCCTCACGCGCGGTGGGGGAACTGGAGTTAGTGTAGGCCGGGAGGCCACAGATGTCGGACGTATGGATCATTACTATCCCACCCATTTTCACTCGATTTCAACCCTTTTTTCACCCGTTTTTTGCCAGTTTTTTCAACTCGACTTATGTTGCGAGCCGCTCTTTAAGGGTTAAAGAAAGTGAATGAAAGTCCTAAAGCATCGAACAGGAATCTTCTGAAGAAAGTCTGATGCTGCTTAAGATGATCGAATCGGATTTTGAACTGTTATATAAAGCAGGAACAAGATATGCCAAGTGTAGGGATATACAGTGTTAACTGGCACGGGAATAATGATAAATGCACAATAGTATTATCTCCAACAACAAAAGAAGTACTTCCTCAGGCAACGCAAAAGCCTGCTCGGGTTGTGCAACTCAACAACAACCAAGGCTTACACTCAAACGTGAATAAAAATGCTGCATACATAACATAAGAGTTTATAATCCTAATCGGGTGTCTGCTAGGCGAATAAAGTCTAGCTGGGATGTCGTAGGCTAGGAAACAATGGCTGAGCAAGCGGCTCGTAGCCTAGCGAGGTCCTTAAGAAGGATCTGTGGTGGAAAAAGGGTTAATTAGGATAGGTGAAAGCATGCAAATTAAGCTGAATAAAATTGTCTATTATTATCCAGTATAAAATGAAAGAACCGGTACTGAACGGGTTAATGCATCGTCACCAAATTTTGCAGGAAAATTTGGTTGGTTAATGCGACGATTGTCGCCCCCTGTTGGAGGCGAGTTGTTTTCGGGCCGAATCCTCCAGTATTCTTGTTGATATTATTTGTGATGATGGCGATAGTTGTAATGATGATGGTGATAGTACTGTTGATGACAGTAGCAGAGATGGTAGTAACAGAAGGGATGATGGTGATAATAGTAGTGATGATGGTGATACTTGTAGTGATAATGATGACAGTAGTTATGATGATGGTATTAACTATGGTGACTAGTTTTGATGATGATGACAGCACTACTAATGCTGTCATCATCATCAAAACTAGTGATGATGGTGACAGAAGTAGTGATGATGGTGATAGTACTAGTAGTAGTGATGATGGTGACAGTAGTACCGGTAATGATGATTGTAAGATGATGGTGAGAATAGTAGTGATGTGGTGATAGTTGTAGTGATGTTAGTGGACAATGGTGATAGTAATTGTGATGGTGACTGCTTTAGTGATGATAGTGACAGTTGTAGTGATAATGATGACAGTTGTAGTGATGATGGTCAAAGTAGTAGTTATAATGGTGGTAATAGTAGTGATGATGGTAACCCATCGCAGAGTTGGGTATGCTGTTTTGATTTTAGGCAAAGCGGCACTTCTACTTTATTTATAACTACGTGACATTCAGTAATGCAACATATCTAGACCATTACTACATTGTAAAATACTAATTGCAGCACTGATTTGCTTCCGTAATTCACCTTTAACCTCTTTAGTTTGGCGATTATAAGTCACTTCACCCCATTCAAGTGTTGATTTAAGAGAAGCCGGCCATTGGCTGGGGCATTTTCCTAATACAAATATGTACATATTTAACTTGTTTAGAGTGAGTAAAAACACGGTAATCATATACCTGGTTTCGGGCTGGGAATATTCCCGCCAAAACACCTTTCTCTACACTCACCACTGATGGACACACAGACCAACTTAATGATGGGCATATAAACAACGTTATGATGGTTGAAAACCACTAATCGTGCCTTCTGCTTCATTTGCCAACATACTAGTTTTCCCCGTCTTACTTATTTAACATAATAATTATTTCTCCTTTACTCCCACCACATTTAGTAGGTCATTCACAACCTTGAAACAATACACTTAGGTTCACAATGTCTTTACTTTGTTAGTTTTGTCACCAACAAACTAAATTAAATCGAATTCTTAACTCTAAAGGATAGTTGCTTAACGTTGTGGAGAGATTAAATTAGGTATCATTATATGGGTGGAATTTCTTCAAAATGCTTGGACCTTAAATTATCTTTTGTAAACCAAATACATTCCTTCTGTACGAGGAAGCAGCAGGCACCAGCTGAACAGGGTCCAATTAGCTTAACCTCAGTTGTATGTCAAATGCTTGAAACACTCATAAGAGACTGACTCGTAAATCACTCAGAGGAAACCACATACTTAAAAATTCTTTACACGGTTTTCGTAATAAACGCTCCAATTCTCTTTCTAATATTTGTTTAATGATCTCAACTGTACCTTTAGTCCTATCCACTCATATGCAGACGACTCTACTTTATACTATTCAACTAGTTTGTCACATCAACCCAGAACACAATCACTCCAAAACTCACGTAACAGGGCCATAGGACGTTTATTTTCTGATCTATCAATTATTTCTGATAGGGGCAGAGCAAATAAAGTTACTTGCAACGCCTCCAAGACACAATTTATCCCTCACAATTTTCTGCAAGACTATCAATTATTTTTTAACAATACAGAAATCAACCCTTCATCTTTTCTCAATATTTTAGGTGTATCTTTTTCATCCGACCTTTCTTGGAAAGTACATATTACCCCTCTTGCTAAAGTAGCTTCCCAAATGTTTGGTGTGCTCAAACATCTCTGTGGGTTCTTCACCCTCCTACACCAAGTAGTCTGTAGCCCTGGATAAACAAAACGGCATTCGAGAAGAAGCAGCAGCAGCGACATAAATCATCCAACGCCAAGCAGTAAACAGAGTCAACCGAGGACCGCCAGCGATGAGGATCGAGGACCGAGGACAGCCATGAACATAAATGTAGATCCGACCAGAACAAAGAATTTGATTAAAGAGTGTACCGTGAGGTCTAAAACCACAACTTTAAAGGTCTTTTTTATGCAAACGCTCATAGCATATTATGAAATATTATTAAAATTTAGAGGAACTAATGTTTACAATAAAATATGACGTAATTGGCATAAGAAAATCTTGGCTCAATACAGAAGACAGAAACATTTTAGCAGAGTGTTCACTTCCTGGTTATGTAATGTTTGAGAAAAGACAAATAAATGGAAATGGAGGTAGCGTTTTATTTTTAATTTTGTATCAAAGAAAGTCTTAACCCAATCCTTTTGCCAAAACCCTAAATTGTGAACGTTGACACATCCTTTGTGCTAATAAATTATAATAAAGGTACAAAAATAATACTTGCATTAATATACAAACCTCAAGCTCAATCAGTGCAAACTGACCATAAAATGTACGAACAAATTGCAGATATAAGTAACTCACAAGATACCGTAATTTTTGGCGAATTTTATTTACCGGGGTCCAAGTGGAGCAATACACTTCGGACATGAATTGTATGCGAACTTGCAAGAGAGTTCGCTCTATCAATTTGTTCAATAACCGACTCGTGATAATAACATTCTTGGCCTTGTACTTGCAACAAAAGAAGAATTAATAGAGAATGTCAATGATGGTGATGAATTCAGTAATAGTGACCATCGTCCGATCACTTTCCATTTAAAATTTTACAGCAACGAACTCAATACCAGCAAAGAGAAGGTTTACTTCCGTAAACTTAGAGCAATACTTAAGGAAATCGACGGGAGTGCTATGATTAACAATGATGATCTAAACCAATCATGCAAATTTTTAACCTCCACTTACTCGAATGCAGTACATGAGTGTATATCATTAAACAAACGAAGATCAGTACATAATAATAGGCCTAAGTGGTGTAATAAAAACATTGCGGATTGTCTGCTAGCTAAACAGAATGCTCATGATAGATTAAAAATGTCTGATACCCATGAAAATAAAGTGATATTTCTAGATTTACGACGCAAAGCCAAAACAGTTAATCAAACAAAGTAAATACATACGAGAATTACATATTGCAAATCAATGTAAACAAAAATATATAATTGTATAGTTACATCAGGAAGAAGAAAGTAGTGACGTCAACGATTGGTCCGGACCGTTAGTCGATGACAAAGGAGATTACACTAACGATGAAGCAATAACGCTCTCAACACCTTCTTTCCATCAGTTTTTACAACAAAAGACCTTAATAATATCCCTACAGCATTGCCGGTTCAGATAGATAATTCTGACGTTCTAAGCAGTATCAGCATTATAGAGCTATACGTTTTGAAGTGTTTAGATAAACTCAAGGTAAATAAATCTCCTGGACCTGATAATATCACTCCTAGAGTTCTAAAGGAAGCTAAGTATGAGCTCTCCATATCACTGACATTGCTCTTCAATAAATCCTTAGTCTGGGACTATGCCTGATCAGTGGAAGCTCGCCAACGTAACACCGATATTTAAAAATAAAAGAAGCAAATTCTTACTTAGTAAATATCGTCCAATTAGCTTAACCTCAGTTGTATGTAAAATGCTCGATACACTCATAAGAGACTGACTCGTAAATCACTTGGAGGAAAACAACATACTTAAAGATACTCTACCCGGTTTTCGTAATTAACGCTCCTGCTTAACAAACCTCTTAGAGTTCTTCCACGATATCCTCAACCTATATGATGAGAGTAAAGCTGTACATAATTATTATATACCTTTATTTTCAAAAGGCCCTTGAGAAAGTTCCTCATAAACGTTTATTGACAAAATTAAAAGCGTATGGAATACAAGACGGTGTGTTGAAGTGGAATCAAAATTGGATCGGTAACAGAAAGCAAAGAGTAGAAATAAACGGTAAACCATCCAAATGGATCAATGTAAGTAGCGGGGTACCCCAGGGATCGGTATTGGGATCAGTTCTCTTCCTAGTTTACATTAATGACATAGATGAGGAGCTAATCTGTACAATATCAAAGTTTGCTGACGATACAAATTGAAAATAGTGTACTCTCCAATGAACATGTCGAAGATATGCAACATAATCTAGATAAGTTGTCACATTGGGCTCAAATTTAGCAAATGTGTTTCAGTGCGGATAAATGTAAAGTACTTCATATCGGAAACCGAAATGAGAAACAAATTATTCAATGAATGACACCCAGTGTAGACAGAGAAACTGATTTGGGAGTAACAATATTGAGTAACCTAAAACCGAGTCAACAATGTTCAAAAGTTGCTAAGAAGAAAAACAATATAATTGGCTAGTACCTATAGGCAGGTCATTTGAGCATAAATCCAAAAGTGTAATCCTAATGTTACGACCGGGGCTCGTATAAAACAAGGGCTCTTAATCATTGGACTAGGAAAGCACACAGCCACAACGGTAACACTAGATCCAACCCCTGAACTAATAATGCCGGCGCACAAAAACACCTATACCCTCCAGAGTTAAATCTGCGATAACGGGGTATCCTATAACTCAGTATAAGTGCACTACTACTACAGGCTGATGATCTCTGATACAGCCTGATCACAACAACATACAATTACGGTAATAAGGTATACTAGGAAAAGATAGATCTTAATTAAATCACAGCAATGATTTAATGCAAACTAGAAGAAGGTATATTTAAAGTTACTCTAAACAATAATGAACTGTCACTCCTATACTAAAGAAAGTGAACGAAAGTCCCAAAGCATCGAGCAGGAATCTTCTGAAGAAAGTCTGATGCTGGGGTAAGATGATCCTATCGGATTTTGAACTGTAGTATAAAGCAGGAACAGGATATGACAATTGTAAGGACATATAGGGTTAACTGGCACGGGAATAATAACTGCGCAATAGTAGGAACTCAAACAGCAAAAGAAGTTCTTCCTCATCAACGAAACAGCCTACTAGGGTTGTGCAACTCAACAACAACCTAGACTAATAAATGCCGTGAATAATAATGCATACATAACAGAAAGAGTTTATAATCTAAATCTGGTGTCTGCTAGGCGAATAAAGTCTAGCTGGGATGTAGTAGGCTAGGATACAATGGCTGAGCAAGCGGCTCGTAGCCTAGCGAAGTCCTTAAGGCTGTGCGGCCAAATTACGTTATTTGACGGGGTGCTCTCTTGAGAGATCCAGATCGCTATCTGGTTCTCTCCTGGCGACCCTCTCAAAGTCAAAGCAAACGAGTTAGCACAGTGTTGGGTGGCAGAGGCAAAAGCCCTCACTCGCAACACAGCGCTAAACTCACAAGGTACACAGTCAGAAAGACCACCTAGGCTTCCCACGTCTCCGTTGCGATTGTACAGGTTCAACAAAATCTAGTACACATCGGAAATCACAACACCAGTAGCCTTATCCCAGTCTAGCATTAAATCCCCCAGCAGACCACCACGATACAGGAAGGGAGACACCGTGAGTGTGTCAAACCTCTACAGACAAAAATGGCAACCCTTCCAAAATCCTAACTAAACATGGGTTATCTGAGAGCTTCAGCATATAATACGATGGCCGATATATGAAATTGAGCAGAACCAAAGGGAAGTTATGATATTAAATAGAGTGGAAGAATGAGAGGTAAGAAGTTGAGAGAGAGAGAGAAAGTGCTCTATAGGTAGAAGTCGGGAGACAGGAGGGCAAGGGATATGTGAAGGGTATGCTGGTCAGGCAAGCTCTGAGGAAGGAACTCCTTGGGACCCCTCCAGGATCACACACAAAGGCATGGTGGTCAGCCAATCACAGGCTGCTACGTCACCAGGCAGCAGGGCTGCAGAAGGCGCCAGGAACCACCAGCCAATCAAGAGGCGCGAGACGGCACGCAGGCGAGCCTACAAATCGAGGGGGGAGGCAGCACATGTATACGCACGCACACACTACCACCCCACTGCCTATATTATTCTCTCTCCTTAACTATATACAATGCATCCTATGTTCAACTCATGATATAAAATGTTTCCCGTTGTCACAGACGAAAACAAAGACCTCCACGGGACTGTCTGTAACAACACGAACACTATAAAAGAAAGAACAACATTGTAGATAGACTGTAGCACATACCTTGCCCCGGCGAGTGCTAGCGAGTGGCCAAGCGAGCGGCTGAGCCCACGTGGCGTTCTGCTGAGCTGCAGGCGTCACACTAACTCTTTACAATTCCTTAGTCTGCCCTCTCCTGGAATATTATGTTCAATCCTGGTGCCCTTACTACCAAAATAACACAGACAGCTAGAACGAGTTCAACGTAGAGTTACCAAAAATGATACCTTGCCAATAGAACAAACCATACGAGGAGCATCTTCGAGAATTAAATAAATTTCCTTTAACCCAGCGCAGACTAAGACTAAGAGGCGACTTAATTTAAGTGTTCAAAATCATCAAAAGCATCGACAATATGAACTGTCGTAAATATTACATAAGAACATAAGAAAATGGGAGTCTGCAGAAAGCCGATTGGCCTAAGCAAGGCAGATCCCTGTCCCACACAACCCCAAATCAATTACAAAGCCCAATTATAGGCTCAACACTCTAATACCCTGAGGATCATCTTACCAAAACGGTTAGAGATTAACGCAGGATTATGGGGGTCTGCAGAGCGCTGATTGGCCCAACCCGGCTGATCCCCCCTCACACCCAACCCTTCTCGTCCATAAGCTTATCCAATTTTATCTTAAAGCTCCCTACAGTTTTAGATCCCACTATAGCACTTGGTAGTCCATTCCACCCATCTACAACTCTGTTACCAAACCAATATTTGCCTATATCTTTTCTGAAACGAAATTTATCTAATTTGAAACCATTGGTACGAGTTCTTTCGCTATCACTGAGCTTTAGTACATTTGTCATGTCCCCTTTGTTAATCCCACTAACCCACTTGAACACCTCTATCATATCCCCTCTAACTCTGCGTCTCTCTAACGAATGTAAACCTAATTTCTTCAACCTTTCTTCATACGGAAGATTTCTAATATTATGGATCATTTTTGTCATTCTACGTGTACTCTCTCCAATGAATCTATGTCCATTCTGTAATAAGGACACCAAAATTGGACAGCATAATCCATATGGGGTCTCACTAATGACAAGTAAAGTTTTAAGATAACATCAGCAGTTCTGTTACTCACACTCCTAGAGATGAACCCGAGAATCCTGTTTGCCTTATTACGAACGCCTATACACTGTTTTCTAGGCTTCAAATCATTGCTAACAAACACACCTAGATCTTTCTCGCAGTCTGAATTTTCTAATTCTAAATTAGCTAGTTTATATTTAACATTTGTTTGCATCTTCCCTATCTTTAATACCTTGCATTTGTCAATGTTAAACTTCATCTGCCAATTTACTGACCATTCGTGTAAGGTATCTAGATCCCTTTGGAGGCACTCTATATCGCTATCTGAATCAATTGATCTCCCCATTTTAGTATCGTCTGCGAATTTACTTATCCTACTAGTTATACCTAAATCTAGGTCATTTATGTATATAAGAAACAACAGGGGACCTAATACCGATCCCTGGGGGACACCACTTTTGACTGCTCCCCACTCTGACTTGGTACCATTTATGCTGACTCTCTGTTTCCTACCAATTAGCCATGACCTAATCCATCCCAACAACGCCCCACCTATTCCATGTGCCTCAACCTTTCTCATCAATCTCTCATGAGGGACTCTGTCGAAAGCTTTACTGAAATCTAAATATATAATATCGTATGCCTTGTCATTATCTACTGCTTCATATACCTCTGAGAAAAAACTAAGCAAATTAGTAAGGCAAGAACGTCCCTGTGTGAATCCATGCTGAGAAGAATTGATTAAGTTAAATGTTTCTAAGTGGTTTCTCATTTTCCTAGCAATAATTGACTCTAGTAGCTTTCCTATGATTGAAGTGAGACTAATGGGACGGTAATTGGATGCTATTGATTTATCACCTTTTTTGAAAATCGGAACTACATTTGCAAGCTTCCAAGCTTCTGGAACTATACCTGTTTCTAATGAATTGTTAAAAAGAAATGTTAATGGGTAACTTAACTCATCTCTGCATTCTTTTAATACTCTGGCATATACCTCATCGGGACCAGGCGATTTCTGAGGTTTCAGTCTGTCAATTTCCTTAAGCACATCATTTCTACTTATAGTAACCGTACTTAACCTATTTTCTATACTATCTCTATATACCTTACGGACTTCTGGAATCTGTGCCAAATTTTCATTAGTGAAAACGGATAGAAACTGACTATTTAATGTACTGCACATTTCTAAATCATTTTCTGTCATTTCTCCTATCGAAGTTTTAAGGGGGCCTATTTTATCTCTAACTTTAGATTTATATAGCTGGTAAAAAGCCTTAGGGTTATTTTTTGAGTCATTGGCTATCCTGATTTCATAATTTCTTTTGTCTGTCCTTATACATTTTTTAACCTCTCTTGATAGATTCTGATAGTAAGCAAGTAGGTGAATTTCGCCTTTCTTTATTTTTCGATATATTCCTCTCTTTTTTCCTAGAAGGTCTAATAGTCTATTATTCATCCATTTGGGTTGGT
This sequence comes from Paralithodes platypus, assembly GCA_032716605.1. Classification (NCBI taxonomy): domain Eukaryota; kingdom Metazoa; phylum Arthropoda; class Malacostraca; order Decapoda; family Lithodidae; genus Paralithodes; species Paralithodes platypus. The sequence goes on along the minus strand of CM064480.1, from coordinate 14,878,164 downwards.
TCTGTGTTGATCTAAATTTTCTTTTGGGGATATATTTATTTTGCGCATTGTGGAGTGAAGAAATAAAATGATTGTATGTAGCTGTCAAATTATCCTGAGTTAAGACAGGTATCTGAGAGAGAGTATGTTCATTTGCGCACCTGGGTCCACTTAATAGTTTAACCATAGGATCGACTCTTAAGGCTCGTCTTAATCCACCATAATTGGCTTTTCTGAAATCTGGGATAAGTGTCGTATTCTCTTTAGCCTTTCCTGTCCATTGTATGTTAAAATAAATTGATTTATGATCACTATTTCCTAGTTGGTCTCCTATCTCTACATTATTTATCATTTGTTCATTATTACTGAGAACTAAATCGAGGATATTATTACCTCTAGTAGGCGAGTCTATGAATTGAAATAAAAAACTATCCTGTACCGCCTCAATAAACTCTTTTGAATCTGAGTCGCCGATTTGATGCTGCCAATCAATATTCGGAAAATTAAAATACCCTATAATACACACATTGCTAAACCTTGATGCTATTTTCACTTCCTGCCATAAAGCTGTACCTTCGTTTCTACTCATATTTGGTGGTCTATAAATAACTCCAATAATTATGGTCTCACTACCTTCGCTAACCTCAACCCAAACACTTTCTTTATCAGTATTTAGTCTAATACCAGATTTAATACAGCTTTTTAAAGAACTCCTGACAAACACTGCTATTCCGCCGCCCCTCCTACTTGTTCGGTCGCGTTTAAACAAACTATATCCTGGTATATGGAATTCTGCTAAAAAAAATCTTGATTCTGTATTAATCCATGTTTCAGTCAGTGCTATAATGTCTATATTTTCGTTGCTAACAAGTGCTCTAAGTTCATCCATTTTGTTACATAAACTCCTACAGTTTGTATAATATAATCGCAATGAATTTATTTTACTGGTATCGGATTTACCTTTATTTCTAACTGAATTCCCTTGTTCTGTTACACCTTTAATATTTCTACTAGCAGTACAATTAAAATCCTGTGACTGATATTTTCTATTCCTATCTGTACCAGTACGGCAATTTACCCTATCTAGACAATTATTCTTACTCATATTCTCAGGCTTTATTTTCAGCGAAACCCCGCGACAATCCTATCTATTGACCTAGCTAAATTTGCCACCCCTAGCCGAGAAAGATGAACCCCGTCCTGTGCGTACAACTGATTTTTACCATAGAAACGGGTCCAGTTATCAAGGAATGGTATTGCATTTGCATTACAGTATTTTTCCAGCCGACAATTGATACCAATTGCCCTAGATGACCATTCCTTGCTGACCCCTCTCCGTGGCAAGATACTGTGTACTACAGGTATGCCTGTATTTGATTGACCAATCAAATTACACGCTGGGGAACGGTTGCAAAATTATTGGTATATTTTTTAACTCACACGAGTCTAAGAATTTCTTCCTCAATCGAGTTGTCAACTTGTGGAATGAGCTTCCCTGAGATGTTATAGACTGCAGCACCGTTGATTCCATTAAACATCGCCTACACACACACCTCACCTGGACTGATTGCATTCTTAAGAGAATAAAACAAAACGAACATTTACTATTATAATACTAACAACTGTCCCCAACTAACATGTCCTAATCCTGCCACGGACATATATCCCAGGGCAGTCTTCAGTTTCCATTTTACCTTATCCACTCTAAACCACTGTTTGGACACTTGACCATCAATGTTTCGGAAGGCGAGCAGCCTTGAGGGGTAGCTTGAACTGTTGTTGCTTGATTTCCTTTGTACTCCTTTGTACCCCCGCACAGCTGCTGGCTCTGTATCGGGGCACAGTGCGCCCCTGTATCGAGTATTATTTTCATGCGTGGGGAAGCTCCACCCATACAACACTTCTATAAAGAGTAGAATCAAAAGCAATTTGTATCATCAACTCACTTTCTCTTACTAGTTCCCTACAATCTCTTTCTACACGCCACAATGTTGCATCTCTTTCACTCTTTTATCTCTAACAACAATAAGTTTTCTTCAGTACTCTCTCGGTGCATACGCCTTTCAACTCAGTTTCACTCCTATTCTGTCTAGCTCTCTAACCCAAGAATTAACAAATTTGTTCAGTCTTTCTTCTAATCAACATGTGAACTGTGAAACTCTCTACCTCAATCAATCTTTCCTTCATCCTATGACTTAAACTGCTTTAAACTTCGTGTGTCCAGGAGTGTTAACCCCAACGTCCCTTGATTTTGGTTCTTGGTAACATTTTTGGCTTTGAGGGAGATACTCGTACAGGCAAGCTGACTTTTGTCTCCTTCATACACATAGATAATAAGGAAAAACAAAACACAAAAAAACAAGATTACTTTGCATCAGCCAAAATGTATTGTTTTACATAAGGAACGAGTCAATGTACAAGACACCAATTCATTGAAAACAAAATCCATCTGCACCCAAAGTTGTCCTTCCTTTATAGTTATTTTATAGTGTTGTGCGAAATGAAATATTGACAATATTTTAAGTTCTCCACGAGACTAATACCAACAGTCCCTGAACTGTGGTTCTAGAACCAAACAAAATGGTACCAAAATTATACAAATGTTTTACGAAAATTTATATTTTCAAATTATAGATTTATACGTTTTCGGTTTTTATGCAACCCCTCAAAATAATCCAGCCCACACTTCATCTTATGAGCCAAAATAGTTTTTTTGTCGCCAGATACAGATTATGATTTATGAAGGCACCTTATTTTTCCCTAGTTCCTATTATTTATTTTATTAACTCCCTCCAACATCTATGACCCGATCGCGTCATATGGCGGTATTCCCAAGAGTATCATATGACGCGATCGCGTCTTATGAACTTAGTGAAGTAGCTCAATAAGTAAGTTATATGAAGCATTAGCATCATATTGAGCTCAGTAACTTAGATCAGAATCTGTCGGTTGGTGACAACCCCAAATACCTCCGACTTCTACCGGTACCTCAGTGTCAGAGAGAGTGTTGTGAGGGAAATACCGGGTGCTCCGCCACCCCGTCAATAAGTTAGCAACTTATGTCGGACAGGGTTAACATGGCCAATGACTTATCCCTAACTACGAACTATATTATTTGTTCCAGCACTGGTCGCCCTTCTCCTGCTTGTGATTCCTCAACCCAGCAAGCGCGTTAGGCTTCACGGAAGTGTCTGTATAGCGTACGCGATACGCTTCACGGAAGGTACCCCATGAAAATATGCCCAAGAAATGCCCCACAGGCACTCAAATGGTAACAATATATGATTAGGTAGTATAATCACTCTCCAGTACCTCCTTCCTCTCCCCTACATGTGTCCACCCCACCACATCTCCTTTCCTCCCATTGTCCCCACACTTCCCCCCTCCTCAATTATTGGCTATTATTCCTCTTATTTTTTTGTCATTCCTCCCTTTCTCTGCACAAAATATGATGAGTCACGGCCTTTCACACTCCCTCCTCCCCTTCACATGCAGGGAAGACAGCTGGGATGCTCCGTCTGCCATGTTGCACTCTTTCTTTCACCTCCATCCACCCCTTCCCGCCACATATATACATTGTTCACTATATATTTGCAGTTTGCACATATTTTCTGGTCTTCACTGTTCATCATATAAGTAAAATAAACACACATAGAGCAGAAATATCGCTTTATTTTGTAAATATAATGTATTCTGTCAGAATCACTTTTAAGCACATCAATTGCGCGCTCCTTGGATTAATAATGTAGACTCGCTGTGGGAGAGACATCAACCAAAAGTGAAAAGGGTGGAATGAGTTACTTGTGGAGTTACATGGAAAGATAGATAGACATCCCAGAATGAAGTGGTGTGGATGTGAATGCGCTGGAGAGTGTGAAGAGGGACACCCTGAAGTGTTTCGGTCATGTAGAGTTTAAGGAGAATGAGAGAAGGACTAATAGAATGTATGAGAGAAAATTGGGGTATTCTGCAGAATAACAACTCCTCGATTGCGGGGTTCCTGTCATATGGAATTATTTTGTTTGACTCTTACCTTACTCCAAGAATCTTACTGATTTGCGGATAAGTGCTACTTTTCTTATTTTGTCAATTTTATTTTCACTCCCCTATAAAATGTTCAGTTATTTTTGTACAGTCAGTCGACACTTTGTTTACATTCAAGCCTCCTTGGAGGCTCCTCCCCGATGTTCAGTAGCCAATCAGAGTGGAGCTTTACCTACAAGACGTCATTTCATTTTTATGGGTATTTTCCTGTTATCATCAGCCAAAGCTAAAGATTGCGGAGTAAACACTGCAGACTTCACAAACTTTTTTTCGGTGCCCGTCAATCTGTTCTTGTTTTAATACCCAAGCAGAGGGGCTGTGGGGGCGGCAGTCCCCACCCATAATGCTAAGATAGGTTAGGTAAGGTTGTTAGGTTCGGCTAATGTATTTTCAAAGTTGACTTAATCGAGTAAACCCCGCATTCCCAAATTCTGCCCTAGATTGTTGGGGTTTCGGAATTACATTTAACAATGCAAATGTTAATAACAAGTGTTTTCCACACTTTCTAACTATAAAATACAAACTTACAAACCATAACAATATAAAACAAATAATAATCATTGTTGTTCTGCAGAATTACCATAAATTAGAAGGACAGAAAGAAATATGTTCAGACATTTTAACTCCAATTTACCTTGAATTTGGCTCTCTTTCGCTCTTTGAACTTTGGGGGAGACACTTGTTACAGTCAGCTCTGCCTGTTGCCTCCTTCATACACATAGACAAACAATGTTGAACAGTATTGGGGACTGGAGTCTAATAACAGTAACTGAACTGATGGCGAGCAAGTATGTTGCAGAACACCTTTTCTCGAATACTGGTGATTGGCCTTGGCCTGAGAGCATAATATTATTTTTATTAATCTCACCACCACACCCCCAATGAAATTAATTAAAGTATATATGATCCACCGGGATTCGAACCCGGGTTATCACACACATATTTTTGCCACCTTAACCATTACACCACCAGGACGGTTAAAGGTTTATGCACACGCCTACGACTTATTATCCATTCTCGAATACTGGATATTAATCTAATCATGTTCATATTCCCAACCGCAGTAGCCTACTGTTTAAGTGAGAGGAAAGAATATTCATGGGGCACAGATCATATAGACCGGCCTCTCGAAGAAATATCCCTAAACCTACTAATAATATTATTTTTATTAATCTCACCACCACACCCCCAATGAAATTAATTAAAGTATATATGATCCACCGGGATTCGAACCCGGGTTATCACACACATATTTTTGCCACCTTAACCATTACACCACCAGGACGGTTAAAGGTTTATGCACACGCCTACAAATAAGGCTCTTGCCATTATTATTAGCAGCAGTTGGGTTGGTGCTGCGCGTGTTTATTACAGTATATCATATGCAATTATATATAGCAATTATATATAGCTGGCCACTTGTAAGCTTCGGGATATATACTGTATATATATATATATATATATATATATATATATATATATAGAGAGAGAGAGAGAGAGAGAGAGAGAGAGATAGAGAAATTAAATTACCAATACATGTGATCAAAATATGTAGTAAAACTCGCAGGAATAATGGCACAATGGAACACCAAGCTTTCGTCTATTATCTAAAGACATTTTCAGGGTAATACAAGAAAACAGCAAAAGATGGAGGCTTAAATACCGCTCCTATATCATCTGTAAGGTAATACTGAGAGTTAATACCAAAACCAAGGAATACGCAAGCTATAGATACACAGAATGAGCGACAAAGAGCAAACCTTAAGAAGAAATGGATAACCTATTTACAAAAAGTCTGGTCACAACAAAATTTATCCTGCGTTATTTGATAACTTTTTGTCATATAACTTATCCGAACATGACAAATTAGTCCTTGGATTTGGTATTAACCCTAGAAGATAAAACCTTAAACAAAATAAAATAAATATATATAAAACACCATTAGTGAAACGGGAGTTGGACATATCCCAATGGGGAGTAAAATCGCCAAAACAAAGTTGTAATGTTTTATTTATGCCTTAGAGGGTCTAATAATTATACTTATCATCTGACTATCGATCATCACACCCACAGTAGTAATTCCATGATGCGTATATGATAGAGGCACTTGGTTTAAACAAATATTATTACAAAAAGTGAGGTCCTCTACAAGAAATATACAAGATTATATTACTGATCGATTCCGCTGAAACTTTGGTGCCTGAGGGCCTGATGATGGGGCAACTCCCTGCCACGCCCTGGACACCACAACCACAAGGACGGATAGTAATCTGGAAAGGTTAAAGGAGAGGTACTTTTTAAGTCACATAAAATCATACCATTTTATATAATTTCATGAAAGACCCCGTAAGAGGCCTTGAAATGTGATTGATTGTGTGACTTTCTGGAATTGTATACTTAGATTTTTAATAACTGAACTGGGCATACATAAATGTATATTTAGTGACTTTTTAGTTACATAAAAACACACCAATATATATTTGTTCATAATGGACCCCATAAGAGGCCTTGAAACATGCCTACATAGTTAGTAGGGGTAGGCAGCCCCGCCCAGGGAAGTACTACCGCCAAGGTTTCGGGAGACTCAGGGAATAGCCTGAATTCCATTTTCTCTCCCAGGCCTTGGTAGCTGGATACACATCTTTCTGCCTCACACATCAGGGGTATCAGGAAAACCCTCTTTATATAACATACACATCCAACTTCACGACATTGCCCTACATCGCTATCCTCTATCCATAAAACACTACTCTTCCCACTACATATCATACATGTAACACCATACACCTTACCCAATAAATATGGCAGTACAATTGTTAAGAGCAAACCTGGTGGTCCCTCGGATATCCACCCCCGGCAGGGTTGGGTCATTGGCACAGGGCCCTCCCGGTCGTCATCATGCGACTGTGTCAAGAGCATTGCAACGTTCCAAAGCTGCTCGTCGGTGCAGCTTTTTCTTTAGCAATATAAGGGGACTTCACTCTAACATCAATTCTGTACACCAATTTCTTCAAGCAGAATCCCCTACTCTCCTTTTTTTGACAGAGACTCAAGTAACATCCACATCTGACACGTCTAGATTTAATTTTCCAGGTTATCAACTGCTCCAAAATTTCAGACCTAAAGGAGGTGTATGTTGCTTCGCAAAATCTGAAATTGCCCTGGAGGAGGTTACTAGTTTCAATTGTCCCTATTTTGATTATTCTATATACAAATTAATTTCTGCTGGTAAATTTAAATACATATGTTGCATCTACCGTTCCCCAAATACTCCTCCAGAGCAAAGTCTTTTTGATTCTCTGTCCTCACAACTCAGTGTCCTCAACTTAAATGCTTCTTCTGAAATCACTGTGTTGGGTGATTTTAATGTCCATAATGTTGAATGGCTCACTCATTCAGCCAGGACTGATGATGCTGGTCTTGAATGTGAGCTATTTGCAGACTCATTTAATCTCACTCAACTAGTCAACCAACCCACCCGTGTACCAGATAATGATAATCATAATTCCCACCTACTGGACTTATTTTGAACAACCAATTCAGAAAATGATGATGTTACAGTGAGGTCCCCGCTTGGATCTTCTGATCACTGTCTGATACAGGCCACCTGTCTATCACCTACCACACCTTCCCACTCTGAACCTGTTTTGGTGACTAAATGGCATTACGATAGGGCAGACTGGGAGGGTCTTCAAGGTTTCTTTATTGATATTCCCTGAACCTCTTTCTTTTCTAATGATGCACACTCCACCTTGAGCCACATACAAGATTTTGTAAAAATTGTAAGGGAAACTTTTATTCCTCATCAAAAGTACATTAACCCGTACAGCCCCAGCGACGCGCCTGACGCGTCGGCGATGTATGTAACGCACAGCCCCAGAGACGCGCCTGGCGCGTCACCCTAATTGCGCCGACCGTAACCTCAGGTGTAGCCACTCAAGAGGGCTCAGATTTTTATGGGAACTGTGTACGTATCCCACGCAACCGTGCCGATGGTTGAAAACTCTCAAAGTCCACGTGCGTGCGCGCGAGCGCGCAAAAACCTGGTTTTTTGGGATAATTGCCTTCAATTTTTTACTCTTATAAAATCCGTTTTCGGGGGCTCTGTAGGACCATTTTTTAAGCTTTTTGAGCGGTTTTTCGTGGTTTTTCCTTCATTCCTAACCCATTCGCTATTGTTTCTGGAATAAAACCATTTTTTTGAAAACCGGCCGGGTTCTGGTGCGCAAACATTACAAAACTAGCCGGGGCTCCACGGGTTAAAAGATCTAATTCACCTAAATGGTTTGACCATAATTGTGCTAGAGTAACTGAACAAAAAGCAATAGCCTACAATGCATACACAAGATAAAAAACACATGAAGCCTTTAATTACTTTAGAAACATCAGAAATCATGCCAAAACTGTATTAAACCTAACTAAATCAAACTTTCTCCACAAGCAGGCAAATAAACTTCTAAATAATCCAAATGATAACAAAATATTTTGGTCTACTCTTAACTCATTCAAATCCAACTTCACAACTGCTTCATCCATTCCACCATTAAAATCTCTGACTGGCAATCTTGTAAGTGACCCACTAGGTAAAGCTAACCTTCTTGCGGATAGTTTCTCCACCAACTCAACCTTAGATGAAATAAATCAAGATGTCCCTGTACTTAATTTTAAATTCGCCTGAAATTCCCTTACTTAAGATCCACACCAGATATTTCAAAACTATTTTGTTGAATCTCTCAGTAGATAAGGCTCCTGGTCCAGATGAAATTCCTCCAATAGTACTTGAGAATTGCTCCTTGGTGCTTGCTCCTGTATTGGCAACATTTTTCCGTCTATGTACTCATACCTCATGCTTCCCAGTACCCTGGAAAGAAGCAAACATCCATCCAGTTCCTAAAAAAGGTGCCTCTTCAGATCCATCAAACTACAGACCAATAGCTATAACTTCCACTCTTGGTAAAGTCTTTGAAATTATATTAAATAATCACATAATTAAGCATCTTGAGAATAATAAATAAATCAGTGATAGGCAATATGGTTTTAGACGATGTCGATCAACTGCAGACATTCTTTGCCTTCTTACGCATCAAATCAACCAAGCTACAGACCAACATGGTGAAACACATACAATAGCACTGGATATATCAAAGGCATTTGATAGAGTCTGGCATCAATCCTTATTGTCGAAGATGTCACACTACGGCCTTGCATCATTAGTTCCACTAATTTATTCTTATCTTCATAACAGAAAAATATGTGTAATGGTAGATGGCCTTTATTCTCAATTTCACTCAATAAATGCTGGTGTTCCCCAGGGATCAGTTTTGGCCCCAACTCTGTTCCTCATTTATATCAATGATCTCCTATCTACCACTCATAATCCAATACATTCCTACGCAGATGACTCAACACTCCACAGTTCCTTCACATTTACCAATTCTTTCACCCAACCCGATCTTATAAATTCAAAAATAAGCACTGCAATTTCTCTGAACCAGGACCTTTCTAGAATTGAAGAATGGGGACAAAAGAATCTAGTTTCCTTTAATGCACAGAAAACCAAGTACATTCAATTTTCTAACCGACAGAATCTCACTGACTCCCATATATTTTTGAATGATGTAAATATTCCCACTTCCCCTAGTATTGACATTCTCGGTGTAACATTAACTACTAACTTGAGCTGGACACATTATGTTAGAAGCATTGCTAAGAATACCTCTAAAAAACTGGGACTCCTGTACAGAGTTCGAGAATTCTTCACTGACGAGCAGTTGGCCGTAATATATAAAAGTCATGTGCGTTCTCAGATGGATTACTGTTCACCTCTGTGGGGTGGAAGTGGAGTGGTTGCATTGAGGCAGTTGGACAAAATTCAAAATAAAGCTATTAGATTAATCAATAACCCTGCAATCACACAGGACCTTCCTACATTATCCATACGAAGAAACGTTGCATCCCTTGCATTATTCTACAGATACAGAGGAACTTGCATCTTTCTCCGTAGACTAGGGCAGCTGAGAGCGCCCATGAATTTACACTTTCTCCTCCACAATGCAGAACTTCTGCTTATCAAAATTCATTTATCCCTAGAACTACTGCTCTTTGGAATTCACTTCCCTCGAATTGCTTTCCACAAACTTACAATCTACAAATGTTTAAATCCAGTTGTTACAAACATTTTATGAATGGAGGATGCCTTTAGGCACATGGACCTTTTTGTTTTATCTGTGTTTTTCCTTCCTCCGTTCATTGTCTCTTAAAAAAAAACAAAAAAAAAAAAAAAAAACTAAACTGGGCATACCAAATGTATATTAACCTAAATTATGAAAGGTAAATCATTGGTGAAGGTATGTCATTAGGTGAAGGTCAGGTAAGTCTATAAATTATGAAAGGTAAGTCATTAGGTGAAGGTCAGGTAAGGTAATAAATTATGATAGGTAAGGTAAGACAATTATTGAAGCCAGGTAAATTTAGAAATTATAAAAGGTACGTCAATACATTATACAAGGCAAGTTTTTCATTCACTTTCTCTTCCCCACCGATTCCAAAAATGTCCTCACCCACACTTCCCCCTCACCCATCCCCCTTATCTTCACTTTCACCCTAGACAAATACAAATATTACTTACTTTGCAGGTATCTTTGGGATACAAGTCTTGAACATAGGAGTTGTTCATGTTGGTGAGGCATTGCGTGTCAAGGAAGGGTGAGGGGTGGTCCGGGGAAGAAGGAGAGGGAGGTCCCCATTCATTGAACCGTTCGTCCGAGTCATAATCTGAGTCATAATTATCGCCAATCAATGATATTATGGGTTCTATGATTACATTTTCACCACAGTCCACTAGTTCAATAGTGTCGTCATCCTGGGAATCGAGAACGTCGAGGAGAGCCGAGATTTCCGGAGGGGAGAGGTTGTCCTTATGGCAGTCTGTTCAAATTGAAGAAAATCGAAAATTATGAAATACATTTGTAAATAAAATTGTAAATATGCTCAGATTTCAAGCATTCTGGTATAGCAAGCTGGGAAATTTATCTAGACATCATATAAGCACTATCAGGCTTAAATCGGTACATAAACACAAGTGTCACAGGCACGAAAGCAAACATAATTATCCAAAAATAAAAATAAAGTCTACCTTAGAAAACGAATATGAGGTCCGACAGTCCCCAAGGGGTTTGTGTGCAGAGAATCGAGGCTGGAGCGATTCTGTACTTCTGTCCTCAATGAGACCGAGGCTAGAACTGATGATCCCTCACCCCAACACGTGGCTGGAGCCCCAAGCTGTGAACATATATGCAACACAAAAAGATGCTTTCTTGCCAGTTTCTGGAGTATGAGTAACCCCGGTTTCCCCTTCTAGGGTTTTAACTTCTCGTACATGGGTGATTCCATAAATTTCATGTCGATAAGCAAGGCATTTGCACATTTTGAAAAATATTCTAAGTCAAAATAACATTCAAACTGCGAGAAGACTCACATACAGTAAGTGTTTTAGTCGTCCAAAATCAAACACACCTAAATGTTAAAATTGGCCTTAAAAATATAAATTTGAACAAGGATGTACAAATAACCAAGGGTGATGAATCAGAGTGTATTGTTATTTTAGACACATCTATGAACAATGATAAAATTAAGGAGCTATTGAATGACAGAGATACTTATGAACCACTTGTGAAAGACCCTACTGATAATACCAATACAAACTTTAATGCGAAAATCTAAATTTTGCTTAACCCCTTATTGGCGGGCTAGGTGGTCTATTTGACCGTAGCGCCCAGCGGGGTGTTTTTACCCTAAATAGGGTTGTTTACGTGATCATTTTCATGCTTAAATAAGACCCAGAGCATAAAACAAGTATCTATCCCTGAAAGGGCATAAACAGAGTTTTCCAATGACACCCGAACCATCCTTGTACGACCACTGGTTCTCTTGCAACGATGGCGCAACACGAGTGCAAAAACCATGTAATTAGGTACTTTCCCTACATAATTCCCTGTGTAGCGAATGAGAAGAGGGGGAGGAAGTTAGAATACAGTTCAGTTGGTCCACTGCGGTGGTGGGGGAAGGTCATACGGTTGCTATGCTCCTCACACCGCTCAGCTCTCTCTCTCAGCAACATTACGTGCTGAAAATGGCGCTCGACATAAGTTGTGAACCGCCACTTAGTCCATATTTATTTCACACGACATAAGTTGCGCGCCGCCAGTAAAGGGTTAAGGATAAATTTGAATTATTAAAAATGTTCAATATCATAAACCCCACTTTAACGTACATGTATGGCCGTCTCAAAGCTCATAAATCTGGTAAACCTCTTTGCCCAATTATCAGCTCAGTAGGGTCTGCTACTTATGAATTATAAAAATGGCTTAGTAATTTGTTATCTCCATTAGTTGGCATGATCTCAAATGTTCATGTAAAAAAATCCAGTGATTTAATAACTAGAATTAGAAGCAACAATGAACCTTGTAAATGTATAAGTTTTGATGTAAATGTCTTATTTACAAAAGCGCCAGTTCATGATATGTTAAGATTTCAAACAGATGATTTAATGAATTTATATTTACTGATAATTTATAATATGTTTATACTTTGAGGCTCGTTTTTTGTAACCTTAGGCTTCCTTGCACAGATATGTAGACGATATTTTGTGGCTTTGGCCTACCAAAATCCTCAATCTTTCTTGAATAAACTTAACGATCTTGTTCCCTTGATTTTATTTAAAATTGGAGAAGTAAACAATAAGTTATCTTTCCTTGATACCATGAAAATAAATAATATTGGTCCCTTGAAATTTAGGTATATAGAAAACCAACTCTCGTAGATTCGTATATAAATTTGGTCTCCAACCAACATATCAAGGTCCAAATTTCAATTTGCTCAGATATGTTTTTATGAGCATTAACGATACGTAACCGAGAATGTATAGATTATGTATACAGACAAATATCTAATCTAGCTAAAACACTATGCTACCCTGAAAGTTTCGTGGACAAAAACTTAGCCAAAGCCGAACATACTTGTTATAATATAGGTAACAAGTATATATATATAATATATATATATATATATATATATATATATATATATATATATATATATATATGGCAATTTCTGCGTTGGAAATTTTATAATTCAAAGTTTCCAGGTTTCTGATGAGTTTTCGCTGGGTGGCAGGAAGTAGATGAAGGAGATGAGCAAAATTCATGGTGGTACAGGTGGTACATGGTGGTACCATTCGTGCAAATCAAGGACCTCCACGAACTACAGGAACTCCAGCGTCGCTTCATGACCTCCTCCGGAGTTAACTTCACCTTTGAAAAATCAAACAATGGACAACTCCATTTCCTCGACATCCTCGTAGCTCTGAACGACCATGGGTTCAAAACCACCGTCTACATTAAACCAACTAACACAGGACAATGCCTCAACGGCGATAGTGAATGCCCCCGCCGTTATCTTCTATCCTCCATCTCCGCCTATGTTAGGAGAGCCCTCACGCACTGCTCTACCTGGGCCGACACCCACCAGGAACTAGAAAGACTATCCCAAGTTTTAGTAAATAACGGATACTCCAACTCCGACATCTCCAGCACCATCAACCACCATCTTGAAAAATGGTACACCCAAAGCCCTCCCAACATTGACCCCCCCATTGAAATTAAGATCTTCTACCGCAATTTTATGTCCTCTGAACACAAAAATGACGAGGCCGTCTTAAAAGAAATAATCTCCAAGCATGTCCACCCAACCAACCCGGAAAGCAAAATCAAATTAATAATTTATTACAAATCCCCCCCAAGACCTCCAACCTCATTCTCCGCAACAAACCAGCTTCCACCAAGATAAAGAGCCCGATGACCGACGATCACGTCATTTACCAACATGCCTGTAATTATGAGGACTGTGGACCTCATTCCTATATTGGTATGACGCAGACTCGTCTTTCACGTCGGTTAACTCTTCACCTTCAGGCTGGAGCCATCAAAGACCACTATCTCACCCCTAACCACCCCCACCTCACACGCAACGAGTTAGAGAAACACACCACCATACTCGATAAAGAAAGTGACCCAAGGAGATTACCTATACTCGAAGCATTATATATCCAAGCCTTACATCCCAACATCAACTACCAAACTCTGGACCTTCAGATCCTTCCTTCTGCCAAAAGGCACTTTCCTACAGGACCTAACGCCCCCCCTCGCCCCCCGGTGCCCTTGACGCAGCCCCCCGCGCTACCTCCTTCAGCTTCGTCTTCTGCAGGCGCCACACGTACTACGCAACTTAGGCCACGCCCCTCGACACGCAGCCAATCAGCTTCGACCCCGCCAACCGACCACCATCCCGCATCCAGTGCGCATGCGTGAAACGGTTCTATCTTTCACTCTCCTAGAATACCCCTCCACCAATAGCAGACTTTTGCCCCCTGATTTTCGCCTCCTCTGATCCTCCACCCACTATATATACCCTTCCTGTTTACCTTTTATATCATTCTATCCTTACTTGATAATGCTGGTTGTCCAGTGAAATGCGTCGTATATCCTGTATCATCATGTACATTAATGTAACCCTGTACCACCATGAATTTTGCTCATCTCCTTCATCTACTTCCTGCCACCCAGCGAAAACTCATCAGAGACCTGGAAACTTTGAATAATAACATTTCCAACGCAGAAATTGCCATTTCTTTCAACCTCGTATGTATTAAAGAATATATATATATATATATATATATATATATATATATATATATATATATATATGTTTCTAATCTCTCAGTGGGGTTCGAACCGCCGACAGTCAGGACGATAGCCGACGCTTTAATCAACTACACCACGGCAGTGGTTAAAGCGTCGGCTATCGTCCTGACTGTCGGCGGTTCGAACCCCACTGAGAGATTAGAAACATTTAGTGGCTCACATGTATTTGTGATATATATATACATAAATATTAGTTTTTCCATATCACGATGAACTAACACTGCTTGCAACATCTCTCAAGTATTTGAACATAACATATCTACAGTAGTATTCAATTATGAAAACTCGGTCCTGACTATTTTGATTATTAATAACAGACCTAAACATGATGCAGGTGGTGTATATTTCATTCTGTGTAAAGTATGCAATTATATATACATAAGACAAACAGGAAAAAACATTAAAGGAAAATGTTAAGCAGCACAGACAATCAGTAATGTCAGAACAAGAATCCAATGGTATTTTTATACACAAAAATGAACAAGACCATAATGTGAATTGGGATGAATCTAAGATGATCTAGTGGTCAGGCTTGTTGCTGAGTTTGCCTTGATCAGAGCATAACAACACTATGAATCTAAATGATGGACGGTATAAATTAGATAACATCCTTTTAAATTTCTTCCTCGAAAATAATAAAATAGATAAGCTCAAGAAACATATGTCCAGTTCGAAAAACTGTAAATTAGAAGTAGGTTGACTTCTGACTAATTGGTGAGGTCAATTACCTGAATAGTTTATTAAGGAGCGCATGTTTGTTTTAATATGTATTGCGTACCTGTATCTCGAATGTTGTGTTCCGATATTTACTGTAAAGTATATATATATGGGCCCTGGCCACCCTAAACTAACTCGTAAAGACCTTGATACCAACACCTCCATATTATATAATGAATCCGACCCTATAGTCAGGTTCACTATATAATTTCGCCAGATTTTTGTGGAGAGTATCAAAACTATACATTTTTGGAAACTTTATTGTATAAGCAATCAGAAAAACAATGTTTCCATTTGCCCTGATACCTATATGGCCGCCATCTTGGATTTTACAAAATGGCTGCCGTAAAAAAGGTTTTCGTCAATATCTCAGCTTCTAAATAACCTAGAGCTTTGATTTTGACAGCTAAACCACCATTTTCAGGGCCAAGGAATCCAATGGTATAAAAATGAATAAGCTAGATTCAACCACAAACTTGTTTGACTGAAATTTTCCGTTTTATTGAATGTTTTACAAGTGATCAGACATGAACATTCCACTAAGTTAGTGTCCATTAAGAATCAACATGCTCCTCATGACATAAATGGGTTTAATGTTTTAGGCAACCAAGGAGTCTTTACATATCGTCACCATCATCGTCATCATCAGTTTCATACTTGTTCTGTATGTCCTCATCATTCTGACAGTCACTGTCGCACTGGCAAAGATCGGTGTAGGATAAGTTCTTTGTTCTGCAAGAACATCTGGCAGAAGAACAGTCTGTTTTGCATTGACACCTAACCATCTCAATGATGGCCTTGGGAGCTGGAAGGGCATCTGTCATGGTTGGTTTCAGCCGGCCATCGGACTCCTTGTGGTAGCCAATCTGCAGGGGATCCAGTGAGGCTCCTGCAGAGCAATGCTGGCCTGTCCCCACACTCTGGCTTGGATATGGACTCTCAGGACATGTTGTCTCAGAGCTCCAAGGGTAGGAGGTAGCTTGTCACTTTCTGCCATATTGCTTGCAGAAGAGATGCCATCGCAGTTCGGAGATGGTCTTGATGTAGATGCCTTTGGGGGAGTAGGCTGCACAGACGAAGCTAGCCAGAGTGGCCAACATAGTTTCGATCACTTAGGCCTCTGTTGAAAGCATCTGCAGAGAACTTATTACATCTCTATCTGCCTTCATGTAGACTTGCAGCCAGGTTGCTTTGCCTATACGAGAGAACCTTGCAGTGTTGTCAGCCCCAGTGAACGCATGGAAGGCTGGCAAAGCCTTTGCTCTTTCTGCCCCTATGGCTCTCCATATTGGCTCTATCCCCATAACCCCAGAGGCCATGGAAATGGACGTGTTCTCAGCATGAGGTCATAGTTTGCTATGACTAACACTAGGACATCTGTGTCTGGGGAGAAGAAAACCATCTGTGCATCCGGTAGGTTTCGCTGTGATGCCAGGACAGCCTGGTAGATCAACAGTGTGTCTGCTTCTTCATGATTGTTGTCCTGGAAAAGCAAGTCTTCGTTGCTCCTGGTATGCCCTGAAGAAGAGGTGATGACCAGTTTGTGTGATGTACTGTTGTACTCTAGAGTCTTTGCAGCAAGATAGTTGGTCAGGGCAGCCTTCGTCTTGTCATGTGAAAGGAACCTGCTCATTGGGATGTGTTTTATGTTTGTGTCATCTCTGACCTGATACTGGACTGGTGCTCTTCCTTGCCTTCTTTTATCCCTGGTACCACTCTTCAGAGAATCATCCCTGTATGTGTCAAACACAAGGATGATTTCATCATAATCTTGTGTGAGGGACATCAGCCTGTCGTTGAAGCATTCACTGAGATCTTTGACTGTCACTATGGTTGCTGGTTTCTTGGCCATCTTCTGCAGAAGAACCATTCCATCTACCAGGGCTATCTTGCGACTTGGAGCATCTGGTGTGGTGTCCATCCCATCTTCTGGCTGCTGATCTTCCTGTGGAGTTTCTGCTGTTGCCAACTTGTTGAGGAGGTGGATCAACTTCGATTTGTCCAGGCATGGCAGGATTGTACCATCTGGAGCAAATAGGGCTCTTGGTGTCAGAGTGAATTCGTGGTTCCCAATGGCCTCTTCCTGGTTGATGTCTCTGCTGGACCTGGCCAGGACCATCAGTCTGCCATACAATTCCTTGGTCTCCTTTAGATCCACAGTCTTGTCTCGGAGTTTTACTGTGGTTTTCTTGTTTGCAGACATGAACATCTTGTTGTTCTCCTTCTTTACTGGTGTCCATAGGCTGACATCTCCATTGATTCGCTCTGACACGTAGTCTTCATACAGCTTTTGACCAGTCACATCTGCATTCAAGATCGTTGGTACATACTCATCAGGGATGTAGGCATGGGTGATCACATTGTGCAGCTTGTCACCTTCAGCAGCAAATGGGTTTCCATGTTTCAGTATGGCTGCCTTGATCTTGTCGATAACATCATGCTCCTTCTTGACAGCACTTGGCCCAAGGTCATGATGCTCTCTGGTTTTGTCAGGTTCCAAGTCAAACTGACTCTTGAACTCTTTTGCAACACGGGAGAGTTCTGGTGTGACCATGAAGAACCTCTGTCTAGCATTGGCATTGTTCGAGATGCCGACGAGTCCAGAATTAATTTTCATCAGCTTGTTCAGATGCTCGCATGCATGGTCCGCCCCGATGGATACGAAGGGAATGTCATTCTTCGTGACTCCAATGTTACCTGATTTCAGCTCTGCCCAGGTTTCAGGGTGATTGGTCCTCAGATCATGCATGTCTGTGATGTGTCTGGGTTCAGCTGCTCTCCGGCTTGGAGATGAAGCTCCAGGTCAGCATTCCGGGTTGCAGCGACAAAGAACAGGATTGCTTCCACTCGATGTAGGTAGTTCATCATTGCCTTGAACATTGCATTCTTGGATCTCTGTTTCTCCCATTCTTGGAAGACTGTGATGACATCAGCAGTGGTCAAGGCCTCAAGTACGGTGGTATTTGCTTGTCTCACAGACTCAGCTTTTGTGTGCTTGCTCCCCTCAGAATAAGCAGCTTCAACTCCCTCTGTTGCCTTCAGACAGACCTCTTTTAGTTGTGGGTTGTCCTTGAAGAACTCCTCCAGTGCCATTTCATAGAGAGCTACATATGAATAGGTGTGGGCACGAAGAGCACGCTTGTAATGGGTACATTTCAGGATTTGCCTTGTTGTTGCAGACCCATAGACATCAGCTTCAATCCAGGTATCATCAATACCGGAGTTCTCCATGGAGGCACCAAGAGCGCGGAGGGCAGCCATGACAATATGTAGCTCTCCCAGTCGTGGGACAACTGTGCATTTCAGGTCAGGTCTGGCATCTAGCAGTTGGACCACCTTCTCATAAAGAGCCATGTCAAATGAAATGACAGTGGGGTGATCTTCACCAACAGCCAGCTTTCTCAGTTGACTTGCTTGCATGATCACAGTCAGCAGGGTTGACCACTCGTGTGCCACCTCTGGGAGTAGTGGTAGGGCTCCGACCTGGGTCAGTGGCTTTCTTTCAGACAACAGTGAGTTGTATCCTGCCCAGCCTGGAATATTGCTCGATGCTTCCCCTGATTCCATTCTGGATAAAGCAGTAGCAACAATCCATCCTAGTTGTGTCAGCTGGTAGGATCCTGAGATTCCCTTGCTGGTGACAAACTGGTCTGTTCTCTTGGCAAGCTGTGGTTTTGGCTTGTCACAGTGCACCATATCTACATGGTATGGAGTGACAGATAGACTCTGGGCATCGCCTATCTTCAAGGGTGGTGCAACTGGTTCTCCAGGAACCTCTGCCTTCTGGTATACAGCAGTAATCGTTCCATGGGTGGTTCCTTTCCCATCAGCAGTGTCCTCTGCAAAGTCTGTGTTATCTGCTGTGAAGAACACAAAGGCACCCTTCTTCAAGAATGGTGGTACATACAGACCTTGGAACTCTCGGGTGTTTTCTATAACAGCATTGGCCAGAGCTGTTTCCATTAGCAGGGTGCGACCATACGGAGCACAGTAATCATGTGCACTGAGAAGATCCATCAGCATCTTGTTGCGGGTGTCATGATGAACAGTCAGAGCCAGTCCCAGGACCTGGGAGTTTTCTCGTGCATGGGGTGACCTGAATGCTGCTGATTCTCTTCTTGGCTTGTAGTTGACCTGTCGGTTGGATTTGAATCCATACATGATGTTCTGGCTCAACGTGAGTGCTGCTCTTTCAACAACTTTGGTCCTCCTTTGAGTTTCCAGGCTGTCAGCAGGTCCTATCAGGATCCAGCGGATCATGGTATACAATTATGCTGGAACGTCATGGATGTCACTGGTGACCTCTATGGTGTTTGTATCCTTGGCTGCCTTGGTAAAGTTTTTGATGGTTTTCCTTATCACCTGTGATGCTCTGTAGATTGTCTGTATGTTGTCCTCTTCATCACCATGACTTTCCATCGCAGAATGAACCATGCTTTCCTCGCATGCCTCTGGGGAATAGAGAACAGCTGACTTTCTTCGATTTTTTTGAAGACAGGACTTCAAGTGTGGCAAGGCATTGAGGATGTTTTGTTTTAGCCACTTTCTATTAAATTTAGGTACGTGATTTTCCAAGCCTTCTGTGCCAAGCATATTGACATATGTGGTTTCAATATCTTCCATAGATAGGTATGCTTGGTTCTGTGTTTGGACATCAATGAGGTTGATCAGCTCGAGCAGACTTGCACACTGTAGCAAGGGTTCTTTGCGGCCTGTTCTGCTTCCACTGGTGCTGGCTTCTCGCTGTCCATGGAAAACATGCTTTGTCTAGCAGGCTTAGTTTCGACTCACGCCAGGGGTAGAGGATTTTGACCCGGCAACTGTGTTGAGTGTTGCCAAGCCTGGGATGTATTTTGTATACCTAGGGTGGGGTCCAGACAGATTCAAGACTCAGAGCTCACGTCACTGTCGTACCCTTCGGACCCCCTTGATATCTATCCCTCTCAACCCCACTTAGAAACTTTCTCTCTTACTTTGTATACCTTCCTTCCACTACTTCACCAATCTATTTAATTATCCCATCCCCTTGATAGACCTTATATCTATTATTGTATTAACGACGAGCTCTCATATAACTAGATAGGATTTTGGGCCTTATGCAGAGATTTAATTGTTAATGAGACCTAGGAAGCTTTTTTGTTGTCTCATATTTGGTAGTTTCATGCTTGCTAGTGTGTTCTTGTGTCAGGTTAGCAGGGGCTAGACTGGAGGGGAGGCTTTTTGCGATCCTTTAAGTAAAGTCTGCTGGTGCGAGTCCTGTGGACCCGCACGACTTTACTAGGATACCCGAGGGAGTCTGGGGGCATTTTCTTGTCTGTGTCCCTGTGTGTCTAGTGTTGTGTTGTGTGAGGGCCCTTGCCTAGTCCACTCAGCACTGCGCTAGCACGTCTTGCTTTTGTTTTAGGGTCGCCAGGAGAGAGTCAGATACTTGCGATCTGAGTCTCTCAAGAGAGCACCCTTTCAATTAGAGTAATTTGGCGCACAGACTTGGGAACGTCCCTAGGCTAGAGCAGGTGGCTCAGCCCGGGTATCCGAAGCCTATATCCTTCCGGCTAGACCTCTGCCACCTGGCAGATTAACAGCTAGGGGTTTATCATCACTGTATGCTTGTTATTGTGCCACAGTTTACCGTTTTTTTGTGAGCATTGTGAGTCAGGGTGTGGCTTAGAGACTCTGTCCGAGCAGGCTTGCCTGACTAAGAGTGAGAAGCACACCTGTATGTGGTTATGTTGCGAGTTGCTGCCTTTATTTAATTATACCTATGCCATTATACACTGTATGGCCTATCACTAGTATTTATTCCTGCTTATGAGTTAAGAGTTCTCTAAATCCGTAACGTACTTTCTTTGCTAAGCATCAGATCCTACAGTAGCCGCATGCAGTTTAGAAACCTGCATCTTGTCTACCTGTACGATTTTTTGAGGACTGTTTGCTTTCACCTTCTTTCACGCAGGGGTGATTAGTTGTATTAATTAACGTAACGTTAAATGTACTTTCTTCTAGTTTGTTATTAAATTGTTTCTGCAATTTAATTCCGTTATCTATCTTTTCCATGAAGCTTTAAGTCAACTTAATTGTGTGATATTTTATATAGCCTGCTTGACTATCAGCAGTCTATAGTGCGTGCACCCTGTAACCGAGTCATAGGATACCTCGTTGTCCAGGCAGGACTCTTGACGGTTTAGGGTGGTTTGTTGCCTGGGTTTATAGATAAGGGTTGGATCTAGCGTTTTCCGTTGTTGCTTGTTGCCGCATACCTAGTCCAATAGAAAGAGCCCAGTGTTTATATATCCCAGGACGTAACACAACACAAGTAACTCCCAACCAAAATGACGCACCCGACCTCCACACCCCCACTTAAATCCCCCCACAAAGTCGCCCCTCCGAGAACCCCCATCAATACCCCCACCCAATCCTCCCCCATTCCTCCTACCACCCTCACTCGACAAAAACCTCCACACGCATCTACCTCTCAAATAACCCCCTACATCACCCCCCCTAAATACTCTCCACCTGTAAAGTGTTCTTCCCCTCATTATAAAACATCGTCGTGCGACTCAAGTCCCACTACAAAAATCTACCTTCCCACCAGAACCTCCAAAGGTAGAATCATCAACAGACCCATCAGATTTGAAGACAGTTATGTATAAACAAAACCCCTTTCTTCCACTAAAAGCCCAAGCCACACAACACACACACCCCCTCTTTCTCACACACCTCCATCACGCACCTTACCTAAACCAATATTGCACATTGCCTCCATATATTTTCCCAGCCTGCAACACCACCCAAGACAACTCCAAAAACCCCAGACTCATATCCCCCCTCCACCCCCAGCTCCGCCTTCACGCGTTAGTCCCTCCCCTTCAGTTGTTAACCCCTTCGCCACACTGAAGAGGCCTCCTGTCAGTCCCACACACCTCACTCAATACCTGACCTCCACCATGTTCACATCCACACCATTCGTCGCTCCCGTCCCTACCCCCACTGAGGACGAATACACACCGTTCATAAGACATATTAAATTAAAAACGTCCACAGGACGCTTAGCCCGTCTACAACGGCCACATCAAGCCCGGGTAGCCGCCCTCCACACCACCGAAGACACATTCCTACAGGTCTACATAGACCTGCACGAGAAACCTGACCCTCGCTCTCTTGCCTGGTGGGACCTTCTACACACCCTCCAAATGACCCACCATGACTATACTTCTCTTTACTTCACCCTTGAGGCTCGAGTACGAGCCTACAACGAAGGAGAGGGAAGTAAAATGCCCCAGAACGAGAAGCCCACCACGGAAGCCACGAGCGAGAACAACAAAGAAACGGGAACAGAAACACCCGAAAGAAAGGCCCACAGAACGAAAGGACCAGGTGACCAGGTGACCAAGCCAACCAGTTCAGACAGGCCGAAGCCTGCAGGGCTAAGCAGCTCCAAACCACACCTGCCTATCGCTTCTAACCACTTACCCTTCCCCCACCTCAAGTATCCACTACCCCTCGTGTCCTACACCTCTTACCCGCCAGACTCTACCTACATGATGATGAACATGAATACACCTTAATTTAATACACCCATGCCCTGTCCCTAAGTTAAGATATCAATATCAACATACACTAAAATACCTTGTCTTGCCAGACTAAGTTTCTGAAGACCAACCGCCCCCATAAATCTATGTATGTTCTTCCATCCGAGAAGTAATATGTTAACCTCTGTCTTGCCAGACTAAGTTTCTGAAGACCAACCGCCCCCATAAATCTATGTATGTTCTTCCATCCGAGAAGTAATATGTTAACCCCCTAAAATACCTTGTCTTGCCAGACTAAGTTTCTGAAGACCAAGCGCCCCCATAAATCTATGTATGTTCTTCCATCCGAGAAGTAATATGTTAACCCCCATGTCATAATTGATAAGAAACAATGATACCCACGGGTACACCATTGTATATATAACCATTATTCCTGTAAGACCTAGACAGAGATAATGACTGAAGATGTTAGCAACCATGCAGTAACTCTAATTCTTACCCCAACCAGAGATTGTATAGATAACCCTCTTTTACCATTGTCTCGACGCATATCTACCACGAAACAATAACGAAGCTACCCCTACGAACTGCCGCTTTCTTTGGTATATATTTCATAGAAAACGCAGTTCCCAGGGACAACTAGATCAGCAAGAAATCGTGTCAACTAATAGTGTCCATAACCCCTCGTATTGACGAGTAATAGTACACTATGTTTTTCTCTACTTTTATCCACAGTCAAGCACACACCTACAGCTAACCTCATCGTCCCCACAGTCCACATGATTCTATAATTTCCAGACTCATATACCACAACCTATTGCTCATCCCCCGGTAGCGTTGATTACCCTACCTTCCCTGTCGGTAACCCCCAGTCTAAGATACCAACTGTAGCCTAATGCCACCCCTACGCCCAGAGACCTTAGGGTCAAACTTCCACGTAGCCCCCCTTAACCCTCTCCCTCTCGTTAACCCCCCACCCTCCTCACCTCCCCCCTCACCTAGCCTCGTCCACCATACCCCCTGAATATCCTTAACTTTTCCGTTACTAACATTCTCCAACCTTTTGTATATATTATAGTCCTATCCCGCGTACCTTCCCCCAGTAGGAAGGAACAACATTAGAACTTTACTAGCCCCTTGCATGCCATCTATTCCCTCACAACCCATTCACAACCCTGTACCAAATGATCGTCAGTGCGAGGCTAGCCGCCTCGCCAGTGACTAACCTCTATTGCCATACTTCCAGATAAATGTGGCAGAGTTAGCAACCCAGTCTCCACCACATCCAACAAACCATGCAATTAACAACCCAACCAATTAAACCAGCTGATCAAGGCACCTTCGGTTTTGGTATTACGAACACCCACATCTGTCTCATAAACAGAGGGTTATTACAAACACTTATATATGGCAAGCCCCCAGCCACAGCCGCCCAGACGACCATCACAGAGAGAGGACGCCCACCTACCCCTTTCACCCACCCGAGGAGGGAGACCCCTACCCCTGCGGAGGTATACCTGACCCCTGTTTTGACTTCCGGGTCATTGCCAGGTAGCACAGGAATTCTTCCTATCAATGAACTAACCATGTATGACTAACACCCTTACTAACCTCTATTAACTCACAATAAACCTTTAACCTTTCTTGCATGCTCTGATCCAAATTAGCACCTCAGCTATACCATAGAATGAAGATTGAACAATCTAGAGAGACGCTCCTATCAAAGCTGTCCCAAACCTCCTCGCAAAGTAGATCCAGTCTCTCTCCCCTAAATACGTCCAGTATAAGCCAAAATAGTACCTCTTACTAAGGCTCAGTTATATCACATTATGAAGGCTCCATATCGCCCTGTGCCACAACAGTAATCCACCTTACCTAGTCCCCATATCAATTGAGAGCTCAAATAAGTCCATCAAAACTCGAGATCCCTACTGTCTACAGGGTCCAAAACCGAGCCTATAAACCAAGCTCCAGCCCCCAGTCCAAATCAGTTGAAAGCTAGACACCAACCAGTGGTTGGTCACCCTGCAGTTAACACTCTAGCTCTATCATTGTGTTGTTTCCGGAGTGAGATTCCAGAGCCGGCAGACTCCGTGGCAGATTTAGATAGAAGGGCTCTGTCCACGTAAAAGAAATCTACGTTGAGAACTTTCTACATATGGCCCCCCTGGACGGCCGCGGAACCAGTCGTTAGCCCCCAACATCATGGACGCAAGATAACCAGGACCAGACCCATCAAATACTACCCAAGATTCCCTTTAGCAGTACTACATATTACTGTGCTGTTTAGAGATTCACTAATTAATATTTCTACGAAGTGGCTATATCTTTGCCCCAGTGTAATTCATATATAACCATTCCATTTGGAAGTGCTAAGCGATCAGTGCTCTTAATTAACAGGCGACCTTGACTCTCGTAATTACTCATATATTCAGATATTCAAACTCTAGTGATATCTAACGTTCGCCCACTGATTTGCGTTCTATGTATTTCTGAGACAAGGATATAAAACTTAGATCAGTACCCCCCTGAGGTTACTAGAATTCCCGTGCTCTAAAATACGTGTGTCTAATCTAGTCTGTGAACTACTACTTGTGCACCAGAGCTACCAGTAATAAATCTAACAGTGAATATGAATCTATAAGTAACATTGATGGTCTCCAGTATATAAACCTGTGAAATCAAAGCCAGTGATCAGAAGATTAATACCTGAACGTTGGAAGTGGGAGACTAGGCTCCATCCAGATCCACTTATGCTAGTGTTGTTCAATTCTATTATATTGTCTTGTACATTCATCTCTTCTGCAGTGGTATATCAATAAACGTGATCAGTGTAACTTGTGTACCATGTGCTTTCTTTGTGTTCTCTATTCCTCATATCTTGTATTGTGCATGCAGCCTTATATACCCAGTCAATTTAGAACTCACATTACCCAAGTTAAACCTGTAGAAAAACAGGGCATA